>JAQIWH010000675.1:0-42977 GCA_034695005.1 Cryptops parisi | reverse complement strand
TTCATTTTTTTACCACTAGATGCCCCCTTAAAAAATACACTTTTTCGGTTGCGAGTTTCGATTGAAATAATTATCGATTTTCTCCCTAAAAAGATTTGCGCTTATGATATTCAAATGTACGAGACCAAAAATAATATTAGCACATTTTAATTTTAAAATTCATATAATAAATGCATCTTATGAATTGCATGCTGTATTTGAATTATATGACAGGATATTTTTTTAATACTAAAATATTGTATTATATAAATATTTGTCATTATGAATCTTTTCCAGTTATAATTTAGATGATGTGATAAATTAAATATTTTTTCACTAAAGCCACTTTCATAATCACAATTGCAGTGTGCTTATTGTGCATGCCAAATATTTAAATATAACACGCTTTTCCCAATCATGTTCTTATTTTGCACTCTAGTTGACAAGAGTTTGCAACATTTTCTTCCATCGTTTCATTGATTGATTTAAATGTTTGATTATGCTCCCAACTGTGTACTTCTCTAAATGACATAAATATTGTTTATTAAAACTGAAGCACTGACTCGATTTCTTGCTTTTTTGTTTTTCTCGTTTAACATTTATTTTGTGTTTTAATTCATCAGAGTACTTTGTTTACATGCACTGCAAAATGGTGTTTCGTTTGTATCGCTCTTTTCTTTTACTTGATTGAGAACTATTGATTGATTCTGCTTTGATCGCTGTATTTCCGTGCACTATACATTTCTAAATTGCACAACTTCTTGTTGTCGTCGTGTTTTCTGCATTTCTATGCATTTTCTTTGCATGTTTTTGCACTACACGTCTGCTTTGTCAATTCCAATATTGTATTTTCCTGCGCTGTCTCAATTTTATACTCTTTATATTAGCTTCACTTGTGAGTTTATGAGTGAGCTGGGAATTGAACCTATGCTGTTATGAAAATATATTGTATAGTCCAATGTAGCAAATAACGCATAAAACGAGAACCACATAAATCATAAACTGCTTTAAGTCCAATATGAAAAAAATCGCATATATAAATCGAAAATTGTAGAAATTAAAAATGTAGTAATTTAATTACTCAAAACTCGCATAAATCAAATATCGAATTACTCAACAATTGCATAAATTTAATTTTGCATAAATCGAAATTCGCATAAATCGACACGTGCAGAAATCAAAAATCAAATACGAATAAATTGAATATCTAAAAATTACTTCGAAGTTGCATAAATTCACATAAATCAAATTTCGCATAAATCAAAACAAGCAGGAATCAAAAATAGATTTTTTTACAATATGTAGCCTATGTACATATAGTATATTTGTATAGGACAATAAGTATGCTTAAAAAGTATTTTAATGTACTTGTTTATTGCATCCATGTATTACTATACAGTTCAACATTTCACACGTTCTTGTTGTTGTCGCACTTTTCTGAATTGCTATGCATTTCACTGCACATTTTTGCACTAATTGTTTGCTTCGCTTATTTTAATCCAAATATTGTGCTTTTTTTGCACTGTTTAATATTTTATTGTATATGTATTTTATGTATTACTACGGGAACGGTACTAAATTATATAGCTTGTTGTTTTCTTGCTTAGCTGTTTTACTATGCATTTCACTGCACATTGCACTTCACGTCTGCTTTGATTTCAGTCACTTCATTACTGTGCGTTCCTGCACTGTTCTAGGTTTTTATTGTATTCCGTACATTGTTGTTCATTTTTACTATATTGCACAGCTTGTTGTTGCGTTGCAATTCATTGCCATCCTGTACTACATTTACTGTTTTGCTTTATTTTAACCTCATCATTGTGCGTTCCTGCACTGTTTCATTTTGTATTGTATCCGTTTATTACTGTACAGTTTTAAATTACACAGCTTGTTGTTGCTTTGTTTAACCGTTTTTATTTTTTGCATTTAACTGCATTTTGCACTACACTTCTGCTCTGATTTCTGTTACTTCATTACTGTGCTTTCCTGTACTGTTTAATTATTTATTGTATTCCGTGCATTCCTGCACAGCTCTATATTGCATTGCTTCGTTGTCGCCATGCTTTTCTGCATTGCTGTGCAGTTCTGCATACTGCACGTTCTTCCAATGCTTGTCTGCTTCGCTGTTTTTTTTACTCTATTTTGGTTCTCTATCTGTATTGTTTTATATTTTGTTTCATTGGAGGTTTATTCCGTGCATTGTGTGCGTATTCACATTGTGCGCACTGTGTAGGTATTCACGTTGTGTGCATTGCAATGTTTCAAACCTCTGCCGTCAATTTACTCATTTATTTTATGCAAAAACAAAACAATCAACTATTATTTGTCCCTTATTTTTTTTTGTAAATAAGATGCTGCAACCTTTAACTATAAGATTGAATTTAAAACTTGAAGGAGGAAGGATTTTATTTAAATAAACAACAGAGAAAGATGTAACCACCTGGATGATAATGATGATAAAATAAAAAAATAGGTCACTGGAAAAGAATTCGCTGCGTTAAGCACTTTCACCTGTTCATTCGCCTCGCTTGTTGACAACGTTCGACTGACGTCACTATCCTAGGCTCTAACGTCATCAGGGTGTCTTCTGACGTTATCAGTGAACATAGCGCCGCCTGAGGTACAAAAAAACCAATATAATTCCTTCGTTGTAAAAACGCGATGAAGAGGAGTTGTAACGTTGCAGGGAAGTTTTGTTGTGGTTTACAACTTAAATGCTGCTTTGTTGTTGTTATTATTATCGCAAAGTGCAAATAATTATTTTAATTATTATTATAGTATGATAATGTATAAAAACTGATACAATACACGTATGCATATGCAGTATACATATACAGTATGTCATACATGTGTTAATAAAGTCAAGCAATTCTAGCCCAAGTTTGGTATAGTTTTAAGTCTGGTCTTCACGTAACTTTTTGTGTTCTGCATGATCATGCCAGAATTCACAGATAAAACGGTACATGTAAACGGCAAGTTTGACGGATTGGATGAACTAAATAGGTAGTGTGGGCGCGATTTTTGCCGCGATCGGTCTTATCTGTGATCTCTTCATGCCAGACTGACGATAAAACGTTACGTGTAGACCAGACTTTATAGGTTGTGCAACTTTATGTATACAGTATTATACGTATACACTATACATGTGTACATACATACATACACAGAATACATATATTATTGATATATACACGTATTTTATGGTAGATCTACACATACAAAGACAAATTGAATGTTACGTACAATCAACATGAAAGTTTCATATATTAAATCCATATAACTAAGCAAACAAAATTTGCATCCAAATTTGAACTTATTTTTTGGTTCTTTTAAATTTTCTCAAAAAAACTTTGTTTCAATGATTTCAAAACTTAACAGAATTAGGTTATTAAGTAATTCGGTATTAGGAAATTCATTAGGTTTTTTGCAGCCTTTTCAATGCAAACTTTTGGTTAATCATTTTAAATGAGACTTTAAACATTTACGCATGCATCAAAAACCATTTATTGTGCACGTGTTACAAATGCATCATTTTGCATATATTTTACAAATTAACCGTAAAATTTTGGTATAATTAATCTTTTCTTTTTTATCTTCAAAAACGGAGAGAAAAAATCAATAAACTAAAGACACAGAAATTTGAAGACACAAACACACAACATTTTATTTAAATTCGGGGATTAAGGAATTTAAAAATTTGACAATTAATTTTTTTCTAAAAAAGAAGTAGTTTTGTACCTGGTCCAAAAATTCGTCCGGAAGAGGGTCCCGTTTACCCATCATGCATCACCATCATCGATTTCGAGGGAGAGTCGATGACGTCATTGTCGACATGACAACCCACTGAAAGACGCTTTGGTTTTATATATATCTGTATATATTTCACATTCGCCACCATTATTCCACATTGTAGACTACGTCTTCAGCATCTTCACTTCCTTTCCACGGTTGTTAGCATCACCTCGTTTTCTTAGCCAAACCAGAAGCTGGTATTTTTTGGCTACAGCAAAAATCGGTACTTCCGGTTCCACCTCCTATTTGCCATCGATTTCAGGTAAGATGATTTATTATATTTTTTTTTTACCAAAAATTTCATTATTTGGGTAAATTAAAAGGTTTATTTTATGTGGTAATGTTTTGTGTACCATTGCAAAAAGTTACCGCTTTTCGGCTTTTCCAACGCAAATGCATTTCTCTAACTAGGTACATTAAGTTGAGATTTTATATATATAAATATGATATAATTTATATTTTTCGAAGAATTTAATTTTTTCGATATAATAAATGGTATGTTTTTGTTTTTCTCGTACTATTATGAACCAGTTGAACAAATGTGCAACGCCCCTCTTTGCCTATTACTTACAATGAATTTTTGTTTTGTTTGAAATGAAAGTTGAAAACATAAAACTTAAAAATATTTATAGTGATAATATCACAAATTTTATGTACATGTTATAAATTTTTTTCAAAAACAAAATGATTTCATTTCTTCAATTATTTTTAATATATTATGAATATATTTAATAGATAACTGTTAATTACTTTTTCTTGCTTACAAGATTGATTTAGTAAATAATAAACTACTTTTATAAACTGTATTTCACTCTTACTGTATTTAATTTTATATTAGGTTATATTATATTAGGTTACAAAAATTATACAATATATTCATTTTATGGAAAAAATAATATATACTGACGGAAATATAAAAACAAATTTGTTTAATATGCGCTATATCTCTTTAATATGCGATTTTGATTTGTTAACTGACCTATTTATTAGTTAACTAGGCTTTAACTAGCCTCCCACAAGGATTATGGTAATACTCCAAGAGTCGTATGCATTGTTTCTGTTAGCTTAGATCGCATATCAGCGAATTTTGTTTTTCATTTCTTTTTATGTTATGCCTTTAATGCATTTATTACTTTTCTCCTCAAAATGGAAAGCTCGGCTATATACTTCGTAGTTTTTATGCAGAAATTCCTTTGGCCATAGACGCGTGTTAAAAGTTTAACCAATATTGTTACTATGGTTCGCACTTAGTTTAGTATTTTTATTATTTTTACTTTGGGTTCGTCAAACTGTAGCGTTTAAACTACTGAATTCCTCATAACAATAAACTAGAACAAATTCACTTTTAATTAAATTTTCGTGTATTAATAATAAAATACTCATTGTCGCTATATTACATAATAAGCTTCATATATCAAACTACTGAATTTCGCATAGTGAATCAGAATAACAAGTACATTAAAAATGCTTTTTATTAAGAATACGTTTCATATAGTTACGCTCTATGCTAATTTAGATTTATGCGAATCTAGTTTAATGCAATTTTTCAGTGAACGTAATACTCGATTTATGCGAGTTTCGAGTAATTCTATTTTCGATTTCAGCAATTTTCGATTCCCGATTTTGCGATTTTTGTTACATTGGGCTAAAGCAGTTTTCGATTTATGCGGTTCTCACTTTATGCAATTTTTTTTGTACATAAAACTACACAGTAAGCCTACATTATAATAAACACCCGTAGATGGCAGTATACGGTCAGGGTATACTGTTTTCAAAATCCCTGTTTCATAATGAAACAGAGATTTTGAATAATTAACCCAAACTTTTTACGTTTGTGACGTCAGTTTGTGACCACAAAACAAGTCCGTACTTGTTTCATATGCTAATGCTATTAAGATTTTTCAATGCAGTTGTTAATGTAACTACAGTTAAGCATGTATATCAACATTTATTTCATATGTATATAATAACAATTCGTATGTACTTGTGCATGCAATACATTTGCAATATACTTGTGCATGCACAAGAATAATGTAGTGGAAACCGGGAGCGTGTATGACGTCATTGTAGATGTCATGACAGATGGTGTGGTGAATATTTACGACCTCGTTTAAAGTCGTTACACTGCGAATATTAATCCAATGGAAAGTTGTTTTGGACACATACCATTACTAGTAACCATGCAGCTTAAAGGGAACTAATAAAATGAGGGAACCTTTTGGTCATCAAAGGACAGCCGAATGGGGAGGTTAATTCGTTGCTTAAATGTTATTGTAAAAACATGAAGTATTTTAACTAAGTTTCGAGAAATTGCAACATTTCATCATTAGTTAAAGTAATGAAACCAAATAAAAAGTATGAAATTACCATATTCCAGTTTTGTTAACATGATTTACACCGTGGACTGAATTCCGCACTTTAAAAAACACAGTTCCACAAATTTAACGAAATTGAACGTTAACAATAACAGAGTAATAATATTAATAATTGACATCTTATTCAACATTGGTACGTTTCACTTTTTCTTTTCTAATTAAACTTATGCATACATTGAATAATTGTAGTGTTTGTTGTCAAATCTCAATCATATGTCATTGATAGGGAGTCAATTTTTGTAAGGAAAAACGACCAAATTGGTTGAAGTGTTAAAATGAATGAGTGCAGTCAGTGTTTGCAGTGCAGCCAAGAAAGGCGGTTGAGTGAAATTGAGTGAATTGGAGACACTTGGAAGCTTCATTAGCGAGTCATTAAGAGACGTTCAAAATTGGTGGACACAGGTCAAACATGAACGACATTTCCGGTGTCTTTTCCCAAGAACAGTTCAATAATTAAGGTTGACGTTGTTAAATCGAGGTTAAAAGGGGTTGTTGTTGTTTTTTAACTCGTGGTTGTTTACCCCGTACAGCGCACAGATTTGATAAATTATCTATAACTTGTAAACATGTAATTATTATTATTTTTTTTACAATTTTAAATTTCAATTGACTTCAACCGTTGAATGTTTGAACATCTTTGCGATCTGTTGTAACGCACTTCCCGATATCTCAGAAAGCTGAAATTTGAAACATAGACATAGTCCGCAGAAAATTTTGATTTTATTAAATTTTGACGGATCGATGTTTTTTCAAAGAAATTGACACGTTGAGGTAAGGTTTTTATACTTTACATATATAGGAAGGTTTTTATAGCTTCAATAATGTGAGTGAGTTGTGAGTTTGTGAGTAAGCGATCTGGGAATTGAACGCATACTGCTATACTTTATATCTACAGTCGTTATGAGAATATATTGTACTATACATAGTTTAATTTACCAAAACAAACAAGAACCGCATAAATCCTTTGCACAAACCAGAAACCGCATAAGTCCAATGTACAAAACATTTTATATATAAATAAATAAATAAATCGAAAAATTCATAAATCAAAACTGAAATTATCCAAATCACGCATAAATCAAATATCGAATTACTCAAAAATCGCATAATTTTCAATTCGCATAAATCAGAACGAGCAGAAATTCTAATTCGAACTGTTATGCTAAAAGGTTACCCGTGCTACAGCACGGGGAGTGGGTTCTTTCTGATTCAAATTTCGTATCTAACAACTTGCCAGTGAAAACGTAAACAAAAAACACCAATTCTATCATTCTCATCACTTTTTGAAAAATACTGTGGTTTTTTTCCACGTTCTTATTTTCGTATACAGTATTTTATTTTTGTAAATTATATTTTTGTTATGAATTCAGCGAAGACCTTGAAAACGTATACTAAACCAGCTAAATTACTGTTGTAGATATATATTTTTAGTAGATAAACTTTTTGTAGATATACATAGATTTATGTATGTCAATATACGTTTTGTAGGTATACAGTATGTTATTGTTGATATATTTTTTAGTATACGTTTCCAAGGTTTTTATTGTATTTCCGCATATTTTCGCTAAAAAGTTTCGTGTTATACACAGGACAAGGACATTCAGCTAGACTATTATTTATATTAATAACTTGACATTTTGCGAATTTAATTTATATTTTACTAGCAATGGTTTCCGACATTGTTTGAGAATAAATATCAAACTGGGTATGAAATGAAAGAAATACAAAGTTTATAGCGAACTACTAAACCAACAAAGTGTTTCATAAATAAGTTATTTTTATAAGTTTATAATTTGACAATTGAAGGGCTCCAGGCAACATAATGATGAACCACACTTTTTACAAACATGACATTTTTACATCAAACTGTCCCTTAGTACTGTTTTTAGCTAGTTACTTTACTACTTCCTGGATTTTCTAGAAAATCGCAGCATTATATACAGGATTACGTTGTTAACTCAGTATGGGATGCTGTGTAGTTTTTCATCTCCAAAATTTGCTCTTTTGAAAATTTTGAATGTGTCGCTTATCATTATGTTGCTCGGAGCCCTTTAGTTATAACCCCAATTTTTTGTGACTTTTAACTAATAATAACTAATAATAAAGTAAATCAAAAATTTTCAATATAAATTATAACCCGACTTTCTTTATACCGGTAATTCAAAAATCTAAAATACTGAATTCAAATATAATGGTAAGGCATATATTTTTTAAATTGTTCAGAAAAACCTTTTTTCTGGTGAAAAACTTTATAGTTTACCATCAGCCATACTACGCAACAAGATGGCTTTGCAACCACACTGAGCAACAAAATGGTTTTCTATATTATGCTGCCATTTTCTGGAAATTCTAGGAAGTGATAAAGTAACAAGAAATAGTACTGAGGGACAATTTGATGTGAAAATGTCATTTTTGGAAAAGTGTGACTTATCACTATATTGCTCGGAGCTCTTCAATTAGCCGAATCTACTGTATTTTAGAACAAACTACGTATTTTTGTCAGACTTTGATTTAAAATTCTAAATTTCATGATTTTTTTTTTCATGTAACTTTTCGTAAAATTCGGTTTTACTCTGAATTTCAACTTTTATAATTTTAATTTCAGTTTGTTTTTTTTCAATAAATCTGAATTTATGGACTTCCAGTTTTTAAGTTTGTTGCATGAAAGAGTTGAACCAAACCAACTTTAAAGCCAGTTTAGGAAGCAAATGGATTAATTTTATGAAATGTTAAAACTGTTTTTTTCCACCAAAACTAATCGATAGACACCAAGGAGAATAGAGACTCCGTAGTTTGTGCGAGAATTTCACACCTGTTGGCATTTTCTTTTAATTTCTTTCACTTAAAGGTTTTTCCAACCTTGTATTTAATATTTTTTTCACCTTATAATTTTCTTAATCAAACACTTGTTTTTAATCGGTTCACTTAATCGAATATATTTTTATTGTGTGTGGAGTAAACTTTATTTTTTTTCTTTTTTAAAGTACATTTCTAGCTATGCAAACAGAAAAGGAAAACGACTGAAAGATCTGGTGTAAAAGGGTGTTAAGTAAACTTTTTGTCAAAAATGACTTAGTGGCTTTTTCCAACGTTTTAGGTGAAGCTCAACCTTTCTAACGCATAATTTTGAGTAAAACAATGATTATGCAAAGATATTATTGTTCAAGAAGTGTGAAAGTAGCCTGTTGACAACAAGGCAAGTTCAGATCTTGAAACTCGTTTTTCTCGAAATTGTGAAAATGTTACTAACACCTTTTTACACCAGGCTCCTTCAATTAATTTTCTATCATGATTAAGAATTATTGAAATGAAGTTTATTACAATGCCAGTAGCCTTACATCATTTTTAACAAACAATACATTTAAATTTTATGGAACATTAATACAAAAAAAAAATATTTTAAACATCAATTTTTTTTCATTCCTAAATTGCTCTACTTAACTTCCTTCATCGCACATCTAATCTAACAACTCGCCAAAAAAATCATTAAAACAAATCAACACAAAACTAATTATCAAACCAAAAAAAAAAACAACATATATTTAATTATTTTTTAAACTATACACTAAACAATCTTTTATTATGTCAACTAGACTCATTTATCCCATTTTTTGTCTTTTAAAACATTTGCTCTCTAAGCCCCCCTACTCCCTGGGTATATAAAGCCCAGTTTTGGAGCTTTCCGGCTGGGCGATGACGTCATGATGACGTCAACGCAAACGATTAATTGAATTGCACGCAGCTCAGTCTCTCTCTTCTCCCTTTTCACGCGCACACATATAACCTTGTATGTGTGTTGGGCTGTGAGGTTTGTGTTCTAAAAAGTATTGCACGGTGGCCAATTTAACATCTGAATTGCACTTTCCTACAACCCTGATGTTAAGCATCTAAGGTGAGTTCAAATTGATAGTCTATGTAAAAGAAAATAGCATAGGATTTTCTATGAGACAGACGACAATGCTCTCTATCGCGTCTCTTGTTGGAAGGGGGAGTTTGTGTTGTGAAAAGGAGCGCCATCTCGTGTCGATGATGTGTAATTTTCGTGGAACAATATCAACTGAGAAATGTATTTTTTATTTTTTTTACTCAGAGTAACTTTTTTTAATTATTCCTTTTTAAAGGGGTAGTGTCTAAAAATATAGAAATTGCTTTAATATTTAATTCTGTGCGTATATATGTCATACGCGTATACAGGAGATTCATGGGCACGAAGGGCATGCATGTCCCTGTCCATAGGCGCAGCCAGGGGCTATTTTGGGGGTTTAACGGTTTAACCCTCCCACTCCCTCCCAAAAAAAAATCCCAAAATGTGTAAAAATAACTGACCAATAAATGGGAAAACAATGCACAATTTACTTTAAAACTCTCCCGAAATCTTAGAACACCCCCGGAAAAAAATCCTGTTCAAATCTATTTGTATGACCCGATGCAAAACTGATTCGAAAACATTATTGACAAGTTTTGCAAATCTAATTGAATTTGTTTTGTAATTTATTTATATACTGGTTTCATAAATGATTTTTTAATTATACTGTGTATATAATGATTAAAAAGTGTATTATGTTGATAATTTCTACGACACGCTGTATGACACCCAAACTGGAGGTCAGCATACGCACCTTGAATACAGTATGTTACATTTTTAATTAGAAATGTGTGTACCGGTAGTATTGATTTAAATTATGGAATTCCAGTCATAACAATGTATATACTGTAGTATGGATTTAAGTTATGAAATGTTATTCATGATTGATTATGTGTACATACATACATATGTTGGGCTCAAAGTCGGAATTCGCCCATTAAGTGAAAAACCCGACCACAACGCGTTGTGGCATTTGAAAAACGACCATAACGTGTTGTGTCAAAATGCTGCAACGTGTATGGTCGTTTTTGCTAATGGCCACAACGCGAAGTGGGTGCGTGTCATTACTGAATGATTATATAATAATAATAATACGCGAATCTAACTTAACCTACACTATCCTAACCTAAACTAACCCAAGAAAAACTAAAAGAATTTATTCAAAACTATCCCTCAATTTAACCTATAATAACTCAAATTAATCTAAACTAAACTAACCTAACCCAAATTAATCTAAACTGATCTAAACTTTAAAGTGAAACGAGATTCAAAGATAAAACCATGGCTATACAATACATATACGTCTAGACATATGTTATGTTTAGTCATGATAGATAAAACAAAGTTTCAAAGTTAATGTTTCATATTATTTTTAATAGAAAAACAATAATTAATGAACGTTCTTGTCATAAAATTTTAATTTGGGCATATAGGTACGTATAAATATCTCTTTGTAAGTGCTGTTGAAATTTATTATGAGGGTCAGTCCGAAATTAAGTTCCCAATCTATATTTACAGGATTTTTCACCTAGAAAACCAAATACATTTGCAATAGAAAGAGACATATTTCAACCTTTTCATAAAGTTTTGTGAACATTGAGACATATAGTATGTCGTATCATGACACTATACCAAAGTACCCTGTAGTATACATGGTCGTATCGCGCTTAACTAGGTTGAAAAAGCCCGTCTCGTAAAACTCCATGCCTTGACAAACGAAGATGCGAATAGGCCTGACAGAGGACCTATTGAATCCCAGTGAATATGCCTGTACAAAATATAGGGACCAGGTAGCCAGGACAGAGCCCAAGAAGAAGCTTTAGTATTAAAAAAAAATATTTTTTTGGCGGGGAGGGGGGGGGCAATAAAATGAAAACCTGAAAAAGAATTGTATTGCTTCTCCTATCATTTTTTAGAGAATATACTGCTTACCTTTCGTATCTACATTTTTTTTTTGTTATTTTGTTCTATAGGTTGATTCAAAATTTCCTGGTTAAACTTTAAAGGTTGACAAACCACAATGAACTTAAAATATACCATAGCAAACTATGTTCGCAAACGCTTTACTTCGTTACAGATCGACCATAAGTTTGGCCCATTGGTGTAATGCAGTGTAACCCCTTACTTGTGCAGTGCAGCACACTGTACTGTTGTTGTCACTGGTGATACTTTTCACAACCAATGTTAAATGTCGTCCATTTGAGGCAATGCAGGATTGAAAATGTTTCATGGGACTGTGGACCTCGCGGTGGCCTAGTGGTTACCACCCCCAGGTTCGCTAGGTACGCTAGGTGGTGAGTTTGCCTCCCACTTGTGCCGTGTGGGTTCAGTTTGGAGTCTAACACCGCGGGAGCATGTTTTCTCGGGGTACTCCCGTTTCTTCCTGCGTCATAAAATCTTTGTTCCATTACTTTTACTCTTATCTTTTTATCGTTCGGCATTTTTCGATTTAATAAAGTTGATGTGACGGCCAAATGACATACTGTATGTACCTTAACGGAAGACGTCTTAAACCACAAATAACTACCTACCTCTGGGACTGTCGCATCCTTTCAAAGATTTTTCATTGACTGATTTCGGTCAGGATTAGGATACACATACAGGATCTGCGTTACCCCAGTGGACCAAACCTGCCAAACGTTCGGTCTCTAACTCATAAATTCATGGTTCATGTGACCTATTATTGTCACAGCACATATTGTATAGCTATAGGTCCTTTTTTGTTTGTTTTGATGTACCCTTTAAAGTTTTGCGAGGGAATTTTTAAGCACCTCGTATAGTGTTTGTTAATTTTTTAAATTGATAATTAGTCTACATAGAAATATAGAAAAGTTTACATAGTAAACTAGCTAGTATAGTAGCTATACACAATGGCAATGGCGGATTAAGAACCGACTTCTGAGGGGAAGGGGGTCATCTGAAATTTCATGACGAATATGTCTAAAATTGGATGTAGGCTGAAACGCTGACTATCAGAATACCGACAAAACAATACCGACTGATTAAAATACCGAAAGTTTGAAATATCGACAGTTAAAATACCGGTACCGACAATTTGAAATACCGACAGTTCAGAATTTTATCGTTAATGTCACAAATTTGATTAATTTAATTTTTTTTATCGTTACAAAATTTTTGTTTTATCTGTAGTTTATTGTATTCTTTGTTCTGTATGGTGTTTTGTGACCCCCACTCCCCTTTGGTAAAAATTCAATAAATAATAATAAATACAAAACCGAGCCTAGTCTTCATCAATAGTCAATTAATGACAATTTCTAAAATGACTGTTTATTATCGGTTATTGCAAATAGACCAAGGCATGATTACCCTCTTACCTCAAAATTAATTTGATTACATCGTCGAACACTAGAGAAATGCTTACCGAACTGTGCTTATCTATACTTAGGTTGCCTAGAGATACTAATACTAATACTAATTTTGCACTGATATCTTTGCATAATGTTGTTTTGCTTAAAATTATGCGTCAGAAAGGTAGAATTACACCTAACACATTCTAAAATGCTTCTAGGTCATTTTTGACAAAAAATGTTATTTAACACCCTTTTACAACCAGGCTCTCATTTAGCTTCACAATGACACTAAATTCAACTTAAAAATCTATGATTGATTGATGCATGAGTATTATTCTCGATGTTTGAGAACAAGATTACTATTTCAGTAGTAATTTCCAAAAGGTACTCTTATTATTAAAGATTAATCGTAATCTTTCTCTTGTATTGTCATTTCAAAATTGTGTCAAAAGATAAAATTTACAAAAATTTTCTCTGATTTACGCCTTTAAAACGATTATGGCACACCAAATCTCCCTTTATTGGATTCTTTCCTACCTGTAACCTTAATCATGATTATCGCGCCAATGATTTATTGGATTGCTCCTGCCACTAACCATAATCAACTGAGAAATGAAAACTTCAATGGTTTCCCTCGAACGATTCATCATCGGTTTCGTGTTTGATGTCGAATCCAATTTTTACTTTTGGGTCTTCATGGTACGACGTTTTGTTCTACCTACAACCAATCTATTGTCATTGCAACTGTACTTTCTTATAACTTGATAATGTGAACAATTACGAGTAGATTCACTTGATTTTAGTATCTGATATAAGCCTACTTTATTTTATGTCTGTCTGTCTGTTTGTGATCGAAAACTGTTAAACCGGTTTGCACACACTCTTTGACGACGTTAACGACTAGCGCGTTCACTTTTGGACATGGGTTAGTTGGTGAAAGTTACTTCCCTCGATCTCCTCTTCTGCTCCTTTGAATTTGTGTGTCGTATTTTGTTTCACCCTGGATGAATTAATTTTAAAATAAATAAATAAAAAAATAAAATAAATAAATAAATAAAAAAATAAATAAAATACAATAAATGAAATAAGGGCGTTCTGAACCAAGATATTTTTGAAACCATTGTCACTGTGCATGCATTGTAATATTGTACAGTGTAACTCCTCTAATTTGTCTATCTTAGTACTGCTACAGTACTGAGTCTTTATTGGTTTATAGTTTTTATGTATGATTTTTATGCATTAAGTACTGTTACTATATAAGTTTTACTATGAACAAGACTGTATTACTATAAACAAACATCAGGAGTCTGGAAAGAATTGATCCAATTAACATTATTTCTAAGCTAAAAAATTAATTCGCCATTCGTACAAATCACTATTCGAACAGTCTCCCGGAACGAATTGTGTACGAATAGCGGAGTTCTACTGTATATGCGAATTGCTGACTTGTGAATGCGTAGGAATTGGGACTTTTTGTTTTATTTTTAACTAAATATTTTCATTATATAGAGTAATGTAACTACTTTCCAATAGTTACATGAATACCGTCGTGAAATGTCCACCTGATATACGTTCTTTTATTTCATGATTTAGTTATTTTTATTTCAATAGTGACATACCATATACGGTACACAATACATGTACATAAAATTCTGCTCACGTCTGTTGTTCTATCTGTTTGTATTGAGTGCTCTGTGAGAACCATGATTTTTGTTAGCGTAATATAATTTTATATTTTCAATGATGTAGACTATGTTTAAAATCATACCACTTATTCAATTTAATTAACCTCAAAATTTGGGTAATCACTAAATATTCTTAGTGAACTTGTTGAAATTGTTGAAACGGTATAATCATTTTGAATAGAAAACATGGATTGAAAAAAGTCCTTGTCCTAGCCTGGGATCGAATTGCAATGTCCTTTCGAAATTTTAAAGTTTAGAATTTAATTGTATAATTATTACAAATGGTGAAATAATAATAATACAATTTGTAAAATGAATGTACATATATATAAAACGAATATACAATTCAGGTGACTTTCGTATAACGTGGTAGTTAGGTTCTAAAACAATGTCGTGTTATGTAAATCGCGTTATGTGAAAATCAAGAGGGGTTAAAATGACAATTTATTAATATATTTCACTACAACTAAGGTTACTACAACTAATGTTATAAATTAAACATTCTTATTTTTTTCTATAACTTTTTACTTTTTGCGACCCACCAAAAATCGACTCAACGACCCACCAGTGGGTGTCAACCCACACTTTGAAAAATCCTGCTGTAAAACGTTAAACCAGATATCAATGATAATCATTTATGTTATTATAAATAAGTAATAACTATTTTATCTTGCACAGTTTTTATAACATGTATTTTATCTGATTTTTTTATGCAATATAATTTTTTACAGTTTAAAAAAACAAACAAAAAACTTAAACAAATTTGAACACAATTTCCTTTTAATTATCGATTTCATTTCGGAAGTAAACAAAATATTATCGCACAATACGAGTTACAACAAAATAATAATAATAATACACAACACGTCATGGCGCAAAACAATATTTACGAAAATATGCCGCCAACGACAACGTCATTTAAAACAACATAATAAACATGCGAGTGGCAAATGATGTCACGACCCTATGACGTTACTATGGATTTGCTGAGGCGTGCGTCATGAGCGCACGTGCGTGCTTACGCACCTTTTGTCATACGGTTGCGGAAAACTTCAAATATCGCTGGTTTGAAGCTCATTCCGTACTTCACAACGTGACTGCAAATGCTCGTTCTTGTGACGAAAAGCTTGAACTTGTGCACACTGTAAGTCCGAGGTGAGGACTGCAAATTTTCATAATTAGTTTGTTTTTTTTGTTGCTATTGTGTGGTATAGAAAACATCAAGTTCTCGTTTATGCGACTAAAATCTTCCGTTTACAACAAGAACTCGTTTCACACCATCAAAAGTCCATGTGCCGGAACTCGGAATGTGATCTTCCAAAAAATATTTGGCTAATCTTTGCACAGGTTGGTTTGTAATGCATTTCTTTGCATACAGCATATTGGTCTAATTCTATAAATGTAAAGTTGGCTACTTAATTTTATTTAATTTTAAGTATCTAGCTGAAACAGTTAAATGCATTTGATTTATTGACATTTCTTACAAATATTAAAGTGTAAAAGTGTAATTTATATTACAAGCAGTGGCCAAAGGTACCAAATTTCTGTATTGTCGATATTATACAAGTGATGTGAGTTATACCATGACATAGTATAATACTATAATATCTCATGGTTACTCACAAATATTTTTAGTTTACTGTATTAAAAAACATTTTTATTACACTAAAAACAAATATTTAACAATGTTTTTAATATATTTTTTTAAATATGTACAGTAGGTGCATAAAATTTCAGTAATTCTGTATTGCTACAGTCAGTTTGACTTTTAAAATCTTTGGACGTAGAAATGTCATCAATATCAAATTGCGTGTAAATGTCTTTTTCTAAAACGAAATCAGTTCAAAAACATCGGATCAAAGTGTATACTATATAGACAAAATGTCGTGTTCCTTAATTTTGTAACCATTACACTTTGGTAACATTACACAATCTCAAATTAACACTAATTTTGTAACATTAGTGCATGGCAAAATATTGACTTACATATTGCATAATCGATAAAAGTTGAACGTTGCAGCCTCATAATTTAAAAATAAAAATAAATTTTATAATCGAAAATGCAATTTTTTTTGAAAAACTTTTTTTACTCGAATTTCAATTTCGTACAAAATTGCGTAGGGAAGGTTCGGGAAAATGTGTTTTGGAAAAATAAAAGTTATTTGTAGACTAGTATCTTAACACTTAGGGCATTTTGCCATCAAGTGCTAATATTATCTTTCCACAATTGTAAATTTGCCCTTGGAGTCAGTTTAACTGGCAAATGGGACTGTGTGTGTTACATATTGGATTTCCATATGTTGCCCGAAACGCAACAGAATAGATACACTGTCAGTCGTAGCACTTACTTGTATTATAGTTAAACAGGTATTCCGAGAGCGCAGTTTTGCTATTTGTTTGTTCATGACGGGGCGATGTTAGTTTTGTTAACGAGCACGACGACGAAATGTCAAAATTGAAGTGTTGTTTAATATTCGATGTTTATTGTTTTGTTTAAAACTTTTTTTTTTATCCAACTGAAGAGGTAAACAATACCTTTTTGTTAATGGTCTTATATCTGTTTTGTTTTGCAGATGACGTCATCATCGTGAAGAAAGTTGTCGTCGGTCAAGTTGAGGTGGGGTGCTAACATGGGAAGCAGTTGTTCTTCCGATCAGAGGAAAAAGGACAAAGATGGAAAGTCCAAGAGGTTAGTTCGATATTTATTTATTTTTAATTTTAATAGAAAACAAAGATTAGAAAAAAAAATTTAAGAGACAAAAAGAAGAATTATTGTCTTAACCTGGGATCGAACCAGATGACATCTCGTTTACAATATTAAAACGCTCTTGTGTGGGAGTGCGCAATGTGTGAATTGTCAGAATTTGAGAATTTGATTCCATAATAACATTTCTAGTAGTCTACGTTCCTTCAGTCTGTTCGGTACTTAAAAAATAAGGTGTATCTTTTAGTTAAAAAAGCATGTCTCGTTTGTCATTCACGTCAACTATGAACACATGACGATTGAATCTATAAGTTAAAAATCTCAGCGCTTCGGCTTGCGCACATTTTCGAGCTATGACACCCCATCTGTAACGTAAGGTGACGTAACTGGGCTTGGATGTAACTATGCTTTACACTAAATCTTTTGCCATAAGTACTGTTTAATGTTTTTCGTTGAGCGGTTCTGTTTATACAACTCAAAGACAAAGTGTCGTTTGTATTGATTGTCGACATCCACGGTCTATGAGTCCAATGCTCACGACAGGTAAACTGACTGTGACAACGTTGTTGCACATTTTAGCAAAGAACGTCGCATGGTTCGATTAGTACACTATTTTAGGTACACAGTATTGACACATCTACCTTTATATTCACAAAACAAATGCACAAATTATGGACCGATCTGATACCGTAAACAAAATACAAGCCTTGAAATATGTCTGAAAACGTAATTGGAAAACTCACCACAGCGAGACCAATCTGATACATGGTTTCGCTGTGGTAAAGAGAGGTAGATTATAACGCTAAAGTAGAAATTAACAAAAGTAAGCATCAGCAAAAATTCACGAGTTTGGGGAAGGGGATGTATGCAGGACGAATTCATCAGGCTTTAAATAAAAATTCTAACTTGTACAGTAGCTTTCCCGGTTCTTCTCAAATGAAGTAAAAAAAAACGTGAAGAACGTCTCAGCCGTTTTCGATTCACTCACGCAGAAAGACAGACAAACACTTGAAAAAAGTGTAATGATATAGAAATTAGCAGAAGTTTCCAGTGTGTTGGGAAATAAATAAAGGGTCTGGTTTAGAAAGGTGTTAAAAGTGACATTTTTACAGAAATGGCGTAAAGTGGCGTCTGAACTTGCCTTGCTGTCTATGGGCTACTTCACACTTCTTGCGCTAATATCTTTGCATATATTGTTGTTTTGCTCAAAATTATGCATTAGGAAGGTAGAATTTCACTAAACATATTAGAAAAATGGTTTAAGATCATTTTTTGACAAAAATGTTACTAAACACACTTTTCAAACCTGGCTCTTCAAATATTAGGGTCTCATGCAGTATCTTATACGTTGTGATAGTGGCTTAAAATACAACACCACAACAACATGAGTGTAAACAATATAAAGCCCCTTTTCAATTTACGCTTTGCAATCCTTCTTCACTGTGAACATAACAAATTTTTGGAGCGGGATTCACAAAAGACGGATTTGTCGTTTTCCTAATAGTAATTCTAATATGTACAGTAGCCTAAATCGTATCTGGAAATGAGATTTGCGAGATACCGAGTTTTGAAGTCAATTGAATGAAGGATACAAGAGTGCATAGTGAACAAATAAATAAACAAGTGCTTTATAAATAGGCTCCATTAAAAAGATCATTAAAGAAATTGAGACGAATTGAAGAGCCTGGTGTAAAAGGCGTAACATTATTGTCAAAAATGACTTGAAATTAGATTAGAAATATAGATTATAACATATTATACTAAAATTAATATTGTATTATACATATTAGATAATATGTTATGGTTAGATACAAAATTTACCTTTATAACGAATAATTTGGAGCCAAACAATATGTGCAAAGATATTAGTGCAAAAAGTGTGAAGTAGCCCATAGACAACAAGGCAAGTTCAAATCTTTAAACTTGTTAAACGAGTTTAATATTTTGAAACATCGAACAAACATCAAAAAGTTGCTGATTAATTTTCCGATTTTTAATGGAAACCGCATGCTATGGCGGTAAATAAATTCGCTTGCCATTTAATTTTTGTTATTTAACCAAAATTAGCTTATCGTTTTGCAATGAGGATAAGGTTACGCTAATTAACTAATGGTGTTTGTCATGTGATCAGCTGCACTTATACACGGGGCGAAATATTCTTGGAAACGCGTGTTGTGTTGCAGAACCACCAGTAGGTGGTTCTGTTGCGTTTTCGAAGTCCTACAACGAGTAGAGTTGACGTTTTCACTCTTAGTTTGCACATCACGTTGTTAGGTTTTCGAATCTAGATGAAAAAATACTTCCGTTATTTAACATTCAACATGTTTCACGTAAAAAGTTGGAATATAATTGGATAAATTTGTCGAATAATCATCGTGAGAGGTTGAAAAGATATTTGGTGCAGGTAATATCCGTATCTTTTTTAATCACAAATCGATATCCGAAAAATAATTTTTAATGCAAAAGAAAATAAGTGCAAAGTAAACATGGATATTCTGTTCTTGATTAAAGTAAGAAAAAGTAATAACATAACCTGATTAAATATCAAAACTAGCTTAAGATAAAGTTTTACCAAAGTGATTCGAAGGAGTGATATGATATAAGATGTGTTATCTGAAACCATTTTCGTTAGATGTAATCTGTTTTTTACAGGCAGTCCCCAAGTTACGGATGAGTTTTCAAGTTTGTCTGTAGGTCGAATTTGTATGTAAGTCGGGACAAGTTAGGTATGGTTTGTATCTAACGTCAGTTAGTCAAATGTTTGTTTTACGATATAAATATAGTATTATTAGTACTACATTCTATTACAGTAAATACACTATAGTTATAAGTGTATATATACTATATATTATACAATTGGAGCCTATACACTGTTGACTATCCACTACTGTTATGAAATAGTGTACTGTACTATAATATACACTATTGTGTTATATATTATTTCTATGCATAGCAAGTATTAAAATGTTTTTTAAGCATACTCTTTGTTTAGCCTACTGTCATAAACAGATATACTGTATGTACAGTACATACATAATGCCAAAAAAAATTAATTTTTTGATTTCAGCATGTTTCGATTTATGCGAATTAAAACTTATGCAATCTGAATAATTTCGATATTCAATTTATGCGTGTTTTGAGTAATTCCATGTTTGATTTCTGCATGTTTCGATTTATGCAAATTTTCGTTGATGCGAATTTCGATTCATGCAAAATAAAATTTATGTCATCGTTGAGTAATTTGATATTTTGTTTATGGGAATTTTGAGTAATTCCATTTTTTGCAATTTTCGATTTATTTATCTATATATGCGATTTTTTTACATTGGACTTAGGCGGTTTTTGATTGATGCAAAGAACTTACGCGGTTTTCTTTTTATGCGTTTTTTTTTTTTGTACATTGGACTACGACTGGACTATGATTGGACTATAGAGTATCTTATTCTCATAAACGACTGTAGATGAAAGTATTCTTTCAATTTCCAACTCACTCAAAAACTCAAGTGAAGCTAATATAAAGAGTATAAAAATAAGAGATTCATAGAATCATTACACAAACTCCTCTTAAACAGTTTAGATAAAAATAAATGTATTCTGTACAGTACTCCAAAGCCGCTGAATGTGACGACAAAATTGTCAAGAGGGTTTGTCTACGGGTTGTCTGAGAGCCGGAATCCGATAGATTACTGTACTGTAGTTATTATGTTTGGTCGACTTGCAAAATGATTATAGTTCCGTATGTAGAGCATGCACATCTTACTTTTCCACACTGTTATATCAATGTGTTAACGTTCCTTGTCACGCAATTCTTGGTATGAAAGGTTTAGCAATTTTTACGCAGCCTGTGATGTCAACCTCTTGCTCAGCCAGTTCCATTGGTTTGACAAAAAGCTGACGTTACAGTGGTTCACAAATTGTTCGATTTGCCACACCAATAATTGCTTGTGGCAAGAGGCCTTTGGATTACATATCGTGTCAATTCAACTTTAAGCTATACCTGGATTTATGTATTATTGCAGTCTTGTAAGTGTGAATTTGTACAAGAAGTATGCAGGGTGTCACGTTCATCTGCAGTCACTATGGTTTGCAGTTACTTTCACTCACTGTGTTCTTGAGCACGAAAAACAAAATTGTGTCAGGCAAACTATCACTACGACATCAAAATGGTATTTTTGTATTTATAGTTTTTTTGTCGGTTATGCCATTTCCGTTGCTTGGGCTAACGTGAGTAGGAAAAATCGTTATTTGGAAAGGATTCAAGTAATTAATCGCACACGGTAGAAATTACTTTTATTTTAATCGTGTAATTACGCAGTCCTTGCTATTTTTTTCTTTCTTTTCCACATTGAAAAGTGAAACTGAATGCCAACGATATATAAATATTATACATACAATGATTCTGTTTTAGCATTACATGAATATACAATTTTGATTTAATTGATTTCACAAACTTTTTTTTCAATTGCACTATTTTAACAGTTTTGCGTGATAATTAATTGCAGTTAATCATTTTTTCAAACTTGGTCAACTGCTTCAATTATTTGGAAAAATCAGCATTATATCTGCATCGATGATTTTGTTTAATGCTAATTTACGTTGTTTTTTTATGTCAAGTAATTATAATCATACTAATTTTTAAATTCATAAAGTAACAACTTGTAATTTCGATAGTGGCATTACAGCTTGGTTTTACAGGTAATGTATCTCTAGGTATATAAAAAATAATTACAGATAGATACGTACATTTTATTGGTAAAGTGCTGAATACAGTAAGTGCTGAACATACAAGGATTCGTAGTTACGCGGTTGCTGTACAGTATACTTTAAATATACTTTAGCTACTATACTTTAACCGACCGACTTAATGAAACTGATTGACATTAGCGTTGTTTTTACCTTGAACATAAATTGTCTTGTTAGTGAACCTATGTAAACATTTATTGTAAATATGCTATTAACCTTAAAAAAAAAGTCGGCGAAAACGTCGACGTGATGAAAATGAATGTCTTCACGGTGATGAAGACGGAACACGTTATAATTATGGATACTAAAGTAGAAATCGTTAAACGACATAAAAAATACATTGAGTTCATAGACATTGCTCGTTTAGCTTTACTGTAATTACCCTTTGGCATACTTGCAAGAGATACTTATACATGCAGTAAATGCGAACGACTAATGTTAAAAAAATATATATATGTACAAATTTACAATAATATTGCTTACAATAATATATAGGTTATATGAAATATTGTGCATAATATTTAATATGCGTACGGTATATGTATACTGTGTCCAAAGACCTATACATTGTATATACAAAATATAGATCCAAGACAAGACTTATAATAGCCGAGGTTGTTCAAGTACCTCACTACCTGGGTCCATACACATGATTATAAGCTCACATGTATACAGTATAAGCTTAGTATTATCTTGGCGGTTTTACAGGGGGGGGGGGAGATATGGGGTTTGTTTACACCCCTCTCCCGAACATATTTAGTTCAGTGACGTGTTTAATGCTATATTTTCGTGGAAAAAAACAGACAAAAACGGTTAAATCGTAAATATTTTGGGGTTTGATTTGCTTTTGGGGTAACACTCATTTGGAGTTTGATTTGCCACGAAAAAGACGTAATTTTTAGACATTCGTCATGAAATTTTAAGTGACCCCCCCCCGAAGTTGGTTCTAAATCCGCTACTACACATAAACCCAAAGAACTAATGTGGTTCGCAAGCTTCCAATTCCGACCCCTGTATAGTAAGCCTGCGAAACGTTTCCCAAAATGTTAGATAACCAATGTTTAGGTACCGGTAGAAAAATATGGAAATCGCTGATGAAAAGTGCTCGTACCGCTATAAATGTTTAGTCACGATAAGGGTCATTGCTGCCATATAGTGCTGAAACCATCGATAGATAAGATACCTTGCTGATTGCCATCTTTGGCGTTTAGCAACGATTGCAATCTATGCCATTTTTGGCAATTTATTTTATTTTATTATTTTCCTACACTTAGCATGATGCGCCGCAGTTTGCGTTTTGGGCATTAGGACCCAATCAAGCGTAAATTGGACCAGTGAAGAAATGCCTGCAAACACCAGCGTCTTCGACATACATACACACACACACACACACACACACACGATAAACAGTTTGCTAGCGTCAGTGGAACGAGCGCTTAATTAGCTTTTGCTTCATTGGGCGAAAGTTATCGATTTCGCATTTTGTGCTGCTCGCTAGTTTTATCTAGAGTACGCAAATAATTACGAGTTATTTCTTCACGCTGTGAAAAGAAGAAAAAATGGTGCTTCACGTTTAAGGGAAAAGTGAACTTTCGATTTTTTTCGTGACTTTTTTAATATTTTTCTTTCTAATTAGTTTCCCTCCACCTTTGATTTTATAGGTATTGTACTTTTTCAAGTAGGGTTTCGTTTCAATCGATAATGGTTATTGTTTTTCCTTTATTGCAATTTTTCATCAAGGAAACTCTCCGGTTTGATGAAATGCTCGTTACGAAATCCAATAATTGAAACTATTCATTATTTTTTATTTCGGTATCGTTTTATTTGGGCTGAATAATTTATAAATGTAATCAACTGATTAGAAGATAGTAATCGATTTGGTGAAAGTTTGTCAATTTGTAATTAAACGTGGGTTTTATATACAGGGTGGACCAAACAAATGACACAAATTTTTAAAGAGCGATTTAATATGAATCACTGATTCTGTCGGAAAAATTCAAAATTTGGTACTTTTTGGTTATCCGACCAAGAGCCACCGATGGCGCTGCAGCTCTAATGTAGACTGTTTGCTCGATCACTGTTTGGTACACATTGATCTTTGTGGTATAAATGAACTTTGTGTTTTCGATGACGGGCCACTGGGTTAGGTAAGTTCGCTTCGACTTGAGCGTTTGTCCCTGTCCTAACCTAACCCAGTGATCTGTCATCATAACCCAAAGTGTTTACCGCCATAATTGGAAAGTTTACGGAACAATGATCGATCAAACACTCCACCTTGGCCGTCGGTGGCTCTTGACTGGATAACCGAAAAGTACCCAAAATTTATGAAAGCCTAGTTCTAGCTTTTCCCATGAGATGATCTTCATAATTTGGGTGCAGCAGCCGCGCGATAAAAAAAAAAATCCGTACCGAGAAAAAAAGTTATGAAATTATGATTTCACAATTACTCTTGCCGTCTATTTATCTGACATGCATTTAACCGTGGCAATCTCACCATACAGTAATGCAATATTGGTAAGATGATATTGTCATGATTTAAACTGAACATCTTATAAGAACTTAATGGCGTTCACAAGCCATGGTTCAGCAGAGGAACGCAATATCCAAGTTGTTTTTCTTACTTCTCGATTATTTGTGCTATTTCCACGTTGCCCCTTTTGGTTCAACATGACAGCTAAACAATTTCAATAGTTTCATGAGCACAGTCAGGACGATGCCGTGCATTTCCAGTTTCATGGAGATTTTCCAAAAACAATTCAAAGTGATTTTTTTTTCATTTTTGGTCTGAACATTCTTTTGGAATCTGCGTCAAAGAATACCCCCATTTTTCTCATAAATTAGTCTGGATGGTATTCTTATCACTTTTATTTACTCCCCCCCCCCACTCCCATTTGTTTAACACTCATTTTTTGCACTGAAAAGTTATACACTGAACCTGAATAAAAGAGAAGTAGTAGAAAATAAAATTAACACTAAGCAAACGAAGCACGAAGTAACTAATGGGCACGTGCCTAACAGACAGTTGAGACGTTTTTTTGAACTAGTCAGTTCAACAATAGTTACAGTCAGGGCCGGATTTACACTATAAGCTAAATAAGCTACAGCTTAGGGCCTCACAGTCTGGAAGGGCTTCAGTTTTAAAGGCTTCTCAAAAATTGATTAAAAAATATCAAATAAAAGTCTTGAATCCCAAAATAAGGGCCTCACAATTCAACATAGCTTAGGGCCTCACCACATCTAAATCCGGGCCTGGTTACAGTACTGTCTGAGTGGACCCAAGAACAGGTGATCGGTTTTTGTGGGCATAAGGGACGGTACCGAAAAGTGACATTTAAAGGCCAAATATAACGATCGGTCTCTTCGGTATCATCCGAACAATCACTTTTTGAAGTCAGTACAACTGTACCACATAACTAAGCTGCTTTTTGATTGGTTAGAGCATAAGAAACACAATCAAACAACCAATCACGAAGTTGTTTGGATTGTTTTACTCACGTCAGAAAAATGACTCTTCGGACGATGCCGGAGAAACATGATCGTGGCATTTGATCTTTGTGTCACTTTCTGTCGCTGTCCCCTTTGCTCGCAAAAACTAAATAAATGATCGTACCTCTTCTTTGGGACAATCACACAGTGCAATAACCATTGTTAAACAGCGTTGTCCATAAAAATGAAGGAGCTAGGGCTTTTCTAGTTGGTCCACCCAACCATTAAGGTCTGAACTTCACGTCCCCATAGAGTCATCTCACTCATGCAGTACGTCGGTGGTAATTAAATAGGAAACTTTACTTTCTCAACTCCCCTTGTACTTGTGAAATCCTAGTTTAACAACTTTTCTGGTTATGGTTTTATTTTGCGTGATCATTGCGACCAAATTGTAGAAGTCATAGCATTGGTTATTAAACCAAAGAGCTTTAATTAGGCTTCCTTAAACAGTGTTTAAATCTTAGTTTTTAAATTTAGTTTTTAATCTTATAGTGTTTGTATTTTTCACTAGTTTACCACCTCATGAGAAATCGCTCTTTACAAATTGGTGTCGTTTAAAAAAGATCACCTCACTGCAATATAAAAGATTCTTAGTCTCCAGGAATTATTTTCTTGAAGATACTGTATAATGAATTCGACACAATATAAATAAAATTAATTGAATTTAATATCAACATTGGTTTCAAAACGTTTGAAATTTTTGCATCAATTTTTTTCCTTCTACTGTAGTGTTCAATTTGATTACATAGGTTTACAATGATCCATAACTAATCTTGGGTCCTCTTACTCAGTGATCCAGAAACCTATAACTTTGATGATGCCGAGTTTTTTTTTTATGATTGCATTAATCGATTTTACTTTTGACAATCCTAACTTTTTTTGATGCTCATTGGAGTAAACTACAATGTATGCTTTTTTTCTGGGCCACTGAATTACAAAGTGATGAGTTATGGTCCCTGAGTACGTTATGTGGAAACTGTTCACTTTTATGGGCATAACGATTCTTTTCTCTTTGATTACAAATGTCTCGTACGATTATTTTGTCTAAAAAAATTGAAATAATTGTTCTTTTATCTAGTTCCAAGAAAGGCAAAAAGGGAGTGGACAAGTCACCAAGAGGATCCACAGCTTCGAATTCAAGTTTGTACGTCTACCAGAAGGCTTCGACGCCACCTCCCGATCAACAGGAGGCCGTTCCATCGGCAGGGCAAGGAGACACGCAGCCTTTGCTTGCTGCTGCTACCCAAGATGACAAACATTCAGCTGCCCAAAGAGTCGATTCGCAACCTTTATCACCCACTTCACCTAATCAGGTAACAATAATAGCTCTATTGAAAAACAAATTATGTTTGTCTGATATGAATTCAAGACCAAACTCTATTTGTTTTCATGTACGACATTTTTTTTTTTTGGGTTTTTATTTGAAGGGGGGGTGAGTAAGATTATTGGTATTGCTGACATGTTCAGTTCATGAAAAAGGTACACAGTCCATTATGGGAATGGGTTATAATTCCCAAAACTACAAAGAATTTATAATCTCATTTCTTACTTTAACTCTTGACTGCAAGACTGATTATTACCGGTATATGCATAATTCTTTTTGGCTTTTGGGGATGTTGTCCTGTCATGATGTTGGTGGTTGGGATATAAGTTCTTGAGATTATGTCCAGTGCCTATCTCATATCATGCTGCAGAATAAAATTGTTTCTCAGAATTTGATGACAGAAACTGAATATTTCACTTTTTTTGCATATATGGTGTGTAACGTTTTGCTAAAAAATATGTCAGCACAAACATTTGTTATTAGTCAACTTTGCTAAGCATTTTGGTTAGCAAAGAAGACAATCATTTTACGCCATATATACATAAATTTCACTGGAAGTGATACTTGTAGTGATTATCTCACTATAACTACTGTAAGAATGATATTCCGGACTTTATTGTCTAAAATTGCACACGTAGAGTGCTATCGTCGTCGGACTAAACAAACTCTCCTTGCAGAACTAGAACTACTACTATGAATATCCTATTACGTTTACAATAATTTGAAACAATTTTTATATTTGTTTAACTTTCTTGATTTTGTGCTCCATGGGAGTAGATAGAAAGTAGTCTACTCTTAGGTATTTGACATATTAGTTTGGCAATCTCAATTCTCCTTGCTAGCTTTCCGTGCATGTGTACAGGATGTTCCTAAAAGGTCTAGCCAAAGTTTAACTACAGTTGCATCAAAAGAAAGCGTATTTCTGTATAAAAATGGGTCCGGAATTGCATACTGTATCTTATATTACAGCGATTTGGAACAATCGGTCTCTGTAATTGCATCACTTCACCCTCTGTTATTTCAGAATGGAAGCGTTTCTGGACCTATCTTCATATTGGGTTATTGCTTTGCTCTGATGATGCACTGAAATTTTAACATGTGTGTGTGGTTTAAATTTGATTAGGAACACTCTGTATATTGTAACCTTGTGCAAACAATACTCCCGCCTCCCTGGTATTTGAATTAAAATGTGTTCAGTAATAAACACACAAAAAAAAGAGTACTCATGAAAGAAGTTGAATTTAGACTCTGACGTCATCAATCGTTCACTTGTGCCAAATGTCCTTTGTTGGCATGTGAAAGCAAAGGGCCATGAAACGAATGGGTTTATCACTGGGTTTTTTTCTTCGTCTTCTTTATTCTTTCAACATTTTGGTGGTGATATTGGTGGTTTTACTGAAAGATTTCTCTCTCCTGAAGCTAAAAGCTATTTTTTTTTCTCTTTTACTCTTTGCCTCGTGGCATTTTGCCATATCGAAATAGTGTGCGTGTTCACTGTTGTCCATAGGAATGTCATGTTTAACCATAGGTTATCAGTGGTTCTTACTAATTAGAAGGTTACACACAAATTTCTTGCTTCTCAACCTCCTTTTTTTCCGTATGCCAAGTACGTAACGAATATGCACCAAATGCTGTCGTTTGTTGAAAATAAGAGGAAAATGAAATTATTTTTTAGTTCAATGAAATTTTAATTTGTGTAAGTTAAAAGTATCATATTAAAAAACCTTGAAATGTGTGTTCATTAAACAACAAACGACCATAAGAAAAGTTTTTTTTCGAGCCCTCTTGTATAGAGAAAACAATGAACTACAGTAATGAATGATCCTAATAACTACAGTCTAAAATTACAACTCACCTTAATAAGAACAATTTTGTCCATTTCTGTTGTCCATCCGATACTGTGATTTTGTCCCATTATTTTATTATCGATACCTGTAATTTGGTCCCATTAGTTTGTTACCATAACAATAACAGACCGGCTTCTGTTGAAGTCTACTAGAACCTGAGCATTGACTGTCATGTTTTATTGACAACTTAAAAGTCAAATTTTGTCAATAGCTGTCTACATTGGATTAATTTACCATTGCAGATAGCACAATCTCCAAAAGAAAAAGATGCACCACCCTACATGAAATTTCCTGAAATTACTCGTACATTGCTTCTTGGACAAGTGAAGAATAGTGTTCCATCGTTGAAGCCTAGAAAAATTATTCTCTATGTGTGTGCTGATCGTAAAGGTATGTGTGTTTTATGGTTCTAGGAAAATTGCGCACAGGAAAATAGCGCACAAAAAATGCACACAGGAAAAATGCCAACAGGAAAAACGCATTTTTTTTCATTGCATCTAGCTTAATCTAACCTAACCTAACGTTACCTAACCTAATCTAACTTAACCTAACCAAACCTAACCAAATGCATGTTGTGTGCACTTTTTTCCTGTGTGCATTTTTCCGGCCACCGTGTTTTATGCTGGTATTTCTTTATTATCAAGATTTAATTGTTTGGTAAATAATATGCACCACACTATTTGTGAGCGTATCATGTAAAAACGACTGCGCCATTTTTTAGGAACTTGGTGCCCAAATTAAGGTGGGCCAAAGAAAGATACAGCATTACAGGCCATTGTTCTTATTAGAGTTTTTATTAGAAGGCCATCAAAAATCTGTATTTTTCACACCATTTAGCTGTGAAAGGAATTTTAGAGATTCTTAGTTATATAGTACTAAATAGTACCACTCTGTGCGGGTCAGTTCAACCATGACATATTATACTAAAGTATAAAATGTCATGGTTCAACATAAAGCAAACAATGTAATGTAAAACACCACCATTTGGTGCAAGCAAGTTATCTCTATCATTTCATAATCACTACGTTAGTGACAATTTGCTTTATAAAAACCTAGACTGTGATTGAAGCCTCAGTTGCCATAACCACCACAAATGTTGGCCTATCAGGTGCAAGGCGTGACATTGGCCAATCATGCATCAGTAATCAGCACTAAAAGTGTTGTGTTTCTAGATCAATGAATTATCCTGGCCAAGCTCATCCTTAGGATAGGACAACCCAACCTCCCAAGGTGGTGTTACATAATCACTATTTTAGTGATCTACAAATTACATTACAATTCTTGGAATGATAATTTTAAACATTTTTTTCCAATAAATATGTGAACCATTTATTGCCCTGTGAGGCCCACCACACATGCACTGGGTACTGTGAGGCCCTGGGCGGTTGCAATTCCCAGTGCGACCACCCACAGTTCACCCTAGTGAACATTACACAACACAGCCAGACAGGCCTACTTGCTAGTAACTGGTGATTTTATACTTACTAGTTACATACAGTCAGGGCATCATTACAAGTATTTAAAGCGGCGTTCACTGCATACGTTAAATAGTTACAACATGCAGATTAATTCTTGGTGCTACCTACTTTGTCATTAAACATCCTTTTTTATATTTAACTGTTGTGTTTTTTCAATTGAGTTCTTGATTTATTTTAGTTAAAACAGATTTTTGAAAATTATTGTTAAACAATTTTTTAAAAATTTTGTATCAAAATTTCTAGAGTTTAGACCTAAGATGATGCAGTGCACCACCTTGCACTTTACTGCTGATGCCCATTGTACAATAAACATCTATAGTGGAACTCATCTTCATCCATCAGTGTTGAATCAGGAGACCAATATAGTCGAATGCAGTCTTTTCCCAGTCCCTACTCTCCCAACAATCTTAATATAGACTTTTTTCTCCTCTTTGATGCATAGCATCTGTGGTTAAAATTTAACTAGATCTTTCAGGAACACCCTCCCCCCCCTGTATAGTGTTCCCTTTTAAATAATGGTTCCATCGTTGTTTTTTTAGGTTTTTGGAACTGTCAGGTCTTGACCAACTTACTTAACTAATATGCTCTTTGGGTATTGCGCTACTGCTAATGTGGGTGCTATATGATAAGCATTTGGGCAGTTGGTGCGTCTCTCAAAACCAAATACTTGCTTGCCTTTTAAACATGAAACGATTTACAATTGTTGTTTATTATCTTTACCATTAATTGAACAAAAAAACTCGAATAATAATCATGATATAAATTAAATAAATCAATTAATCACAATCATGATAACGTAGTGTACGTTGAATGTAACCTCAACATCGTTGCCACAGTAGCTCATTGTTATTTAAGTTTGTACAGTGATAAATACATGTATTCATGCTATGATGTAGTTTATGTACTATAAATATGACAATCGTTTTTATTCTTTAGATACTGTGACGGAACGAACAGCATTGATGGGCCGTGTTTATAAGAAATTAAGAGAATGCTGTGCAGCTCGAGGTTACGAGCTGCACGTGTTAGACATGCAGTGGGGACTTGAAGAATTTGACGATCACATCCTCCGGGATGTCAGCCTATACGAGCTCAAAAGATGCAGCAAACAGCAATATTTATTGATACCTGTGGTGAGTAAATGTGTTCTCTGTCTCTTTATTGACATTCAGTTTAACAAGGGCACCCATCGGCTAGACAGAGCTGTATCGCCAATCGGTGCCCTAGTCAGGGCCGAATTTAGTAGTTTTCTGCCTATAGGCCCACACTGAATGCTACCCCCCTGCTCAAATTCAACGCATCAATGAAAATACAAACTAGAAAGTTTATTATAAGTGCAAAAAATATTTAATTATTTATGCGGGTATTGTTAAAAGTTTACATTTGTATACTTAGATGTATAATTTTAATGTTTTATGCCACCCCTAAAATATTGCCACCTTAGGCCCGGGCCTATAGGGCCTAATGGGAAATCCGGCCCTGGCCCTAGTTAAAATCTAAGTAACTATGTACTTACCTCGATTTGTATGACGTGTAGTGTGGCAGTTTTTATTTTTTAATTATAACTATTTGATTTCTTACATATCAATAGTTGGGTTCAAATAACTCTTAATTGCTTTATTGAACTTTTAAGTGCTAATAGATTTGCTTAATTAATACAAGATTTAAAACTGCCAACAAATTTTTCTTAGCATTTTTGCTAATATGCATTTTATACAGGCGTTTTGAAACATTACATTTTGACAGACCATAATAAGTAACTAATCATAATAACACAGGTATGTACAAAAAAGGCTTTTGCTGGAGACTCACCATTTAGCTACTGTGGGTCCTCTAGTGGTGCATGTACAAAAAGTCAATCATGCATCAATATGTTATAAAACTGAGCTTTTCTTGATTGTTTCATAACATCATCTGTGTTATTTGTTATTTAGTTATGGCCTTGTAAAAGTGTAAAAATCTTTTTGAAATGTCCTGTATTAATGTAAATGATGAGAATGGTCTGCTGTTTTGTTTTAGGTGTTTTTGAATGAAACTCTCGGATCAGATTTGTTGCCTCAAGAAATATCATCGGCCGATTGGGATAGCTTACAAGGAACGCTAAACTCAGATGAAACGTTGAAAGAACTATTCCAACATTTCTATTCCCTAAATGAAAATTCCCCATCGAAATGTTACACGCTATCGTTGGATTCTTTTCTTCCACAATTAAGGGTGAGTCCATGTGTTAGATAAACATCTTTAACATATATGTGACATGATATAGTGAACAGTACAAATTTTAAAATAAATTAATATTGTTTCAGAAACCTGAGTCGGATACCGAAAAATTATTGGAAGTTCTACGGAACAAAGCAAATGACCAACTGAAACAAAAGTTTTCATCTTGTGAGCAATTTATTTATTTGTTTTTAATACATTCCGAAAAAATGAAGGCAATGGTGTTAATTAATTCAAACTACTTCAAAGGGTGTTACATGGCTATTTACAAGGATAAAGGATGTCTACAAGGGTGAAGGGTGTTACATGGTTTAAATTGTAATGATTTAATCCTTTTATCCTATCTGCAGTATTTCTGGTTACATTGTTGTACAACTTAAAAATGTTTATACAAATTGTACAATTTTATGTACGTTTAGTGGTGAAATTTTTATAATGAATTACTGAAGTTTTTCTGTGTGAAAAATCAAATAATTAAAAAAAATAAGAAAAAATTTGAAAGTCATCTTTTCAAACCAGTGTTGCTTTTTTTTTACCCTGTATATATGAATTTATTTTAAACAATCTCTCTGAATTATAGATCTCGAAAGTTTGTTCACGGAATTGAGGACCATCAGCGAACAACACTTGAAGAGAGGCATTTTGATCATGCGTCGCTTTATTCAACGACCGCAGCATATTACTCAGGAATTAGAATCACAACCACAGTTATTAGATCTGCAGACTCAGTTGCAGAATCAGGTGGACGAAGGCAACGCGTTGCGATTCACTATTCATTGGAAGGATGGGATAGTCGATCCTGATGTTCCTGAGCATGCTCAATACCTCGATGACCTTTGTGCCCAATTTCAACAAATCTTTATGGGGATTGTAGATTCGTTCGTCGAAAGTGCCGAGTCGAAAGGACTCGACGTAGGTTACTCAGGTGAGAGGCTATTTTTTGTTGTCTCATTTTTTCCTAGTCATTGCTGATGTCAGTGAAACAAATTTTTTTGATATTATATACAGGGTGTTTACAATAAAATTTTAATAATTTAATCACATCCAGTTTGAAGGTAAATGCATAGGTACATAACCATAACTAAATATGGAAATGCTAGTGAAGCTATCTGAGTTTCACTAAAAAAATATGACCAGTGCACTTCCACATGGGCATTTTTGATGACATGGAGAATGTCTAGGCAGTAAGTTAATTTAACTTACGCTAAGTGTTTTACAACATTCCTCCATTTGACTTGCATTTGCTTCTGCATACCACTTCACAAATGATTTGTGCTCAGTCATTTGGAGTTGCCATATTGGAATACGACTGACTGAAGCTCCACTGTGGCTCTGACATGCACTATAAAATTTGTTATAAGAATCTTTTTTCTTTCCATCAAATTTGTTGTTTGATATGAAAAACTAATGGAGTTTGCAGCTCTTATTGTGGACACCTTGTATATCTGTTACACTTTTTTCTTTCAGTAATATCTATGTACTTTTCAATGTATTTGTAGGAATGGAAAGTCGCATATATTGTGAACTGCTGCAACAGCTCGTTGAATGTAAACAGGTGAACGAACGCCATGTGGGTCAGGAAGAACTTATCACCCAGATCGGTTCTTACATGAAAGGAACAAAAAACAAACCTCTTGTCATTCACGGGCCTAATGGCTGCGGCAAGTCGACCCTTTTAGCCAGAGCAGTTCAGAAATGCTCGGAATGGTTGCCAAATGCCCCGGTGGTGTTCAGGTGAATTTCAGAAATAAATGTTATTTGTTATAGTTTTCTAAACTACATGATATCAATTTATATGATCAAAAAGTATTCTCACATTAGGTTTGTTGGGCTAACGCCGCACTCTTCGACAACGGAACAGATCTTACGAAGCATCTGTGAGCAGTGCTGTCTGTTGTACGGTGTTCATCGAAGTTTGGCATCGCAGGTCTTGTCGACGTTTTTTGAATTTTATTTTGCATCCTTTGCCATGAAGATGCATGATTCTAATGAATAACAATTGTTTTTATTCTTTTGTAGAGTATTGCCAGATTGAAGCAGCAGCTACCGATTCTATTAGAAAAAGTTTCACCATCTCGTTCGATGGTTATTTTCATTGATGGATTGGATCAAGTGAGATCTTATGGGAGCGTTTCTGTCGACTGGATCCCGTTATCACTGCCAGATCATGTAAAAATCATTTTATCGTTCAGGGATTCTTCGCCACAACTTGAAGAGGTTAAGGTTAGTAGTTTTTATTATTTTAACGTAAATTAGAGTTGTATGCTTGCATGCATTAAAATATTGGTATATTTATGCTGAATAAGCCTTCTTATGAACTCCACTAAAGAAAGAAACAGACATAAAGTATAAAAAATGTAATTCATGTAAGGCAACTTTCAGTTTATGTATGTTTTGATTTATGAAGAGTTACAACAAAAATCGGCACGTCACGATCCATTTATCTTGTTTTTATTATATATTTTTTCTTATTTAAAAATAAGGAAATCTATTTTGTGTAATAAGTTGTAATGCATGCACACATTATAATAAAACACATAAAGGGTGTTCCTAAAAGGTTTGCCCAAATTTTAACCACAGATGGTATGCATCAAAACAAAGCAAAAAGTCCATATAAACATAGGTCCGAAAAATTGCACGCACCTTCCCCCAATCCCAGACTTAACATATTGGGCAAAAACTTAACTTTACCCTGCGTTATCTTAGAAAGGAATCGTTTCTGGACTCATGTTTATATAGCATTTTTGCAATATTTTGATACATAGCATCTGTGGCCAGACTTTGCAGGAACACCCTGAAGACTATACAATGTTTATTTCTTGTTCTAATGCTTTAAAATCGCTGCTAACATATGTGATATTTATTGTATCAAAATTTAGTGATGCAAGATACACATAATGAACAAGACATATAACATCTTGAAATGGAATTTGTAAACTGAGAGTTGTCTGTACTTTTTTTATACAAAATATATAACAACTTGTAGAGCATAAAAGTTATAATGTATCAAATATAGCATGTACAAATTGTGAGCTTCATAGGTACAGTACTATAAAGCCCTCAAATACAGAATCTTGTAATTTCACATTGGAACTCGTTTGTAACCTTCCTTGAGATTTGCCTATAGTTATATTTCGATACTGTCATAGATTTTATGGAGTTTATAAAAATGCATATACTACATGCATGTTTAATGTTTTAGTCAAAAAAATAATTTACTTTGAAAGTTGATGTAAAACCAGCAAATGTTTATACGCTTATATTTTTTCTTTATTGTTTTAGTGTTTTGTTTTTGTTTTATGATAGATAACTGTAGTGAATTTGCATGCTATTTACTATTTTAACAGTAAAAGGACTTGGTTAAAATACCTTGATCTTTATTTACAGGCACTGATTAATGATGATAGTTGTTTCATAGAGATTCCTAATAATTCTGTGGATCAGTGCATGGATATTGTTCAGCAGATTTTGCAACAAGCAAAGAGAACTATATCGCAATCTCAGGAAACTGCATTTAGTAAGTAGCTAGCCTTTTTCTTAAAGTCTTTGATAGTGTCTAACTGTTATTAATAGTGTTTTGAGTGAATTGCACTCTTGATTATCTGAGATACAGTCAGCCATAGCCCAAATTATGACTCTTTGATGCTCCAAACATTTTGAATCGTCACTATTGCAAGACTTATTTCAGAGTTAATTCAGAGTTTATTGCATAACCAGTTTTTTTATATGCATATATGTTCAATCAGCAATTTATAGATGTCATATTCTATAGAATGTCAGCCTCTTTTGTCTAAGTAATAACATCTTGTAGGTTTAACTAATAACTAGTGTTTTCAGGTTAGTTAACACTTTCTCACCAAAAAAAATTGTAGGCTTAAATTTAAGCCTAGATTTAAACTTGACTTAAATTTTGCTTTTCCAATGCCAACTTCATACATTGCCTAAACTAGGTTTGATAAACTATAGAAAGTCAAGACTCAATACATTGCTAACAACATATGCAGCCAGTATTCCTATATGCATAGCTGTGTTATAGGTGTAGTATAACCTACATGACAGTGTCATTTAGTTACGTATTTGTGTTGTATTTTTAAAGGATCCAGCTTTGAACAATGTTCCACTGCATTGTATGCATCCATAATTGCAACGCAAGCGTGTTGGTGGACGAGCGAAAAGGATATTGCGGAGCTCTTAACAGGGAACCTGGATGAACAGATTCTCTGTTTATTTAAAACATTGGAACAAACGCTTGGAAATAAAGCACTTCAACGGATATTTGGTTATTTCACTTGTGCGAAACAAGGGATAATGGATTCGGAAATGGACGATCTGTTGTCGTGCGACGGAGCCACTGCTGCCATTTGGCAGAGATCCTGCAATGAAGACTTTTATCGTGTTTCTCCCGTGGTGTGGACCACGGTTAAACGGTACATCAAACCATTTGTTCGGACTATAATACTCAACCACCAGGAAGTGACTCGGTGGTGGGATATGTCGTTGCGTTTGGTTGGTGAGCAAAAATACGTCATGGGTGATAACTTGGTTGACTGTTCGTCGTCTTTAGTGGATTTCTATCAATGCAGATGGACCGACATTAAACGCACAGGTCATGCGGTTGGAAGAGACGTTGATTGTCTTGTCCTACCACAGACAATTCAATATGGGCCTCTGTACAACCATCGCAAATTAGACGAACTTGCATTTCAGCTTCACCACTCGGCGAAAGACATGGCTGAAGTTTCACCGTGGGAACCAGAGTGGGTTTTAGCCAAATTGTGTGGATCTGACGTCTACACGTTTCTGGAAGATCTGACGTTTTTCGAGACATCGCAAGACCTGGAACTTTTAAGAGAATTTTTGGACACCTCTGCGTATGCTTTGGCTTATGATGGTACGCAGCTCTACACTCAGATGGTTGGGAGATTAACGCCGCCTGAATCGAGTGTACATCCTCAAATGCTCAAGATGTACGAGCTGTCCTGTCATGCACCCATTCCTAGTCTGCTTCCGATGGAGCCATGTCTTCGACCGATAGACACGATAGACACAATAGACGAGAATAGCGACGAAGAGATTTATTTTGATTCGCTGCATTTTCTTAAAAATTCCACCACGCACGCTGCGTCTCTCGCAGGTGACCGTGGCGAAATCACCATCTGGAGCATTTATGAACAAAAGGCTGTGAGAAAGTTAACCGGCTTGGATCAGCCACGTGATATCAAGATGGTCGACGAGCATCGTGGATTGGTTTTGTGTAATCGAGAGTTGAAGCTCTACAACTTGGACGAAGCTAGCTTTGAGGTTAAACTCAAGGGTGTGATGAATCAAAAGATGCCATTTTACGGGCTTCACGATTCGAATCATGTTGTTTCTTTATCTCGCAACCGCATGTACGTTCACATGACAACTTTAGAGGGGGGCGAGCAAGTTGCCAATTTCAAAGTTGGCGAAGATCGATTTCTCAACTCTTTGCTGGTGAGTGCCAATGGAAAGATGTGCGTGTGTGGTGATGAAACCCAGAAACCGTTTCCGCTTCTCGTGTGGGATTTAGAAAGTAAGAAATTGGTGTACGACTTGAGGATACCTCATCATGAATTTGTGACCAGCCTGTCTGCAATTACCAATGATGGACATTATGTTGTCAGCATATGCAAAGTAAGTTGCAAATTTGTTATGATAAGGAATTGTGATTGTTTTGATAAGGAATTGTTTCCCACTTTGAGTCATTGGACTCTTGAGCTGTTCATGAGCGTAGCCAGGGTAGCATAGCAGGAAAAATTGCTTTTCCCCACCCCTAAAGTTTGGTGAGATAAAAAATTATGAATTAAATTAAAGAAATATAAGTGACACATTACAATTCGTTTTTCATAAAGAATAAGCTTCAATATAACTATGTCCTAATAAGTTTGTCTTGAAATGAAAAGAAATTCAATAAATTTGTGTGAAATAAGTATTGATAGTAGTAGAATTTGTGTGAAGATAAATTTTTGCCCATCCCTGACTGAAATGCTGGCTACACTCATGAATTTGTTTCTTGTTTAATCATTACCTAGAACGAAATTTGATGAAAAACTTGCAGTTCGAAATTGTGTATTTACATATTCTATTGGCCACTTGATTCACACAATTTTTGGTGTGGCAATTTATGAAATTTGTGGACATCAGGTTCCAGGAGGCCTTAATGCTTTAGAAAAGATGACCTATTGAAGTTTTTTGTATGGGAATATCTGATAAATATTTATTCATTTTATTAATGTTCTTTATTATGGTCTGAGGGATCAATGCAACTGGTGTGGAACAATAAGATGATGAATGAACAAAGAAAATGACAACATATTGGTTTTAAGAATGTGAAGTTAAATTTCATTAGGTCACTACAATAGATTTATTAGAAGATATATGTACAATCTAGATATGATATGAAAAGAAAAATGAAAATAAACAAGAACTCTATTACAGTACCATACACACCGGAGATGATAATATTGAGACCCTAACCAGTATACCAATTTTCAGACTTATTCTTTTTTTATACTAAAAATGTAATTGTAAATACAATTGTATAAATAAGAATTTCATTTGTAACCTACAATCGTATAAATATAAATTTTACATATATGACCTATTTCACAACTTTTATCAGTATTGATGTTTTAGGTCTAATACACTTATCATGTCAATAATCAATGCTTTTGTTCTTATTCAATTTACAAAAGTCTACCATATCTAAAATCAATATTATTTATTAAATCCAATGATAGTTTGTGGTTCAGTTAGTGTGCATTATTTAAAATGCAATAAAAATCAGAGAGTATCGGTTTTAGTGTTGATGTTGAAGCAAATCAAATTAATCATTTGCGTTTGTTCATTTTGTTCCAACAGTCAGTGTTAACTTTACAGTACTTTGTTTGTTAGAAATGTTTCTAGTATATATTATGTAGTTATGTATAGGCTTACTGTGTACTGAAGTTATAAGCTAGCTCTTCTAACTTATTACTCTGATATAATAAATTTGCTTGTGTTTTGTAATTAAATTTAAACATACTGGTATGTTATGCATCTGACATATCCAAGACAGGGCCGTATACAAGGGGGGGGGGATGTAGGGGATTATCCCCTCCCATTGAAAAAACATCGATATTTATATCCGTATATATCGATATTCGTGTATGTGAACAAGGAATTTCTGGATAAAAATTAGTGTATTACTGTGTTTTAAATCTATGCAATGGGACTTAGCTTTAGGAGTTGGTACAATTTACTGGCTAATCCCCTTATTGGAAAACAATCGATATTTTTACTCGAACGTATCAATATATGTGTATGGGAATCTGGGAATTTCTGGGATGATGATTGAAAAAAAAAACCAGTGTAAGAAAAACCTGAATTGTCTTGAGAAACAAATTCGTTATATAGCCTAATTTTTTTCCGATATATATATATATAGGGTGACCCATAAGTCATAAAGAGGTTTCAGATTCTACAGGTAAACATCTTGGAAATTTTCTGTACACAAATTAATAACAGAACAACGAACAAAACTCATATAGAGTATTATTTTTCAAATCAGTGATTATTCTCACGCAACGAGCATACCAACTCTTGAAAAGTGGACCCAAATTCTGAAGTTACCGATAATATGACGGTTTCAATTCTTACACCAATTACATCTTGTATGCGTACAAGTGCAAATCTTTCTTTGAAGTGCGATGCAGTGACGTTCAAGGCAGATAGACCAGGTATCCTAGATCGTGACAAATCACTCACAGAATCCTGTTGCTGGAAACGTTCAATTAGGCGACCAACTATAGATACCGAAGACGAATTCGTGAATAATTGATTACTGATTTAAAAAATAAAATTCTACGAGTTTCATTTGTAGTTCTGTTTTGAACTTTTGAAAAATAAAATTTCCAAGATATTTCCTTGTGAAATCTAAAGAGAAAATTTACAAACATTTATAAACTAAAAAGTTATAAAAGTTTTAAACACTTTCATGACTTATGGGTCATACTATAAAAGGAGTTTTTCTATAATACATCCAAGAAGTATCGATTATTTATATCGTTGTTTTTGAGTATCGATATATCGAATACGTAAATCCCCCCCCCTCGGCTGAATCCTGTATACGGGCCTGGCCTTCATTTGTTTTGTTTTTATTCTGCAAATATTAATTGTATTCCATCCTTGCAGGACGTTAGATTTGAAAATAAAATAAATAAAATAAATAAATAAAAAATAATATTAAGATTAACGTCAAAACTAATTTTTTATAGAATTGAGTAACGTATACCGTAATTTGATTGGAATAAAATTATTTTATACTTTTCTGTGCAACTTTTAAAGTCAGTTTTTAATTTGTTAATTATTTGAGTTAGTTATTTAACAAGCATAGTTACTGACTTTATAGACAGCCTGTATAATCAAAATGTTAGGTTAAATAATATTCTTTATGCATACATTTTGATTTTAATTAACCCATGTACACCCCTTGCAAATTTGAAAAAGGATCACTGGAAATGTTTTTCACTATTTAACGTTTTCTGGATCACGCCAAAAAAATTCCTGCCATTAAACATCGCCATTATGCGATAGCATATAAACATGTGTTCATAAAAATTGTATACTGTATTAAAAATATAGGCTGCATCAAACAAAATAATTTTTCACAAAGCAAATGCTAACACGAGTAATTTAAAAAATTTAAAAATCAATACAAAAAGTATCATTTTTTTTATAAATTCACATTACATAATTTTCGGGTACGGTATATCATGCAATTAACCGTATCTGTATTTCTGTTCTGAAAAATACGTATTTCGGTAATCATCTAAGGCAATTTGCAAGCATGACAAACGTATACCAGCTGAACAAATGATTACATATTTACATCATCACAGAGTATCTTCCTATATAATCTCAAGAAACTAGCTCTCTACCTCATTGCATAGAAGTCTAGCTTCTAAAACTTGAACAACATGAACAGGTTAATCTTATTCTTAGTTTTGGTTTCAGTGACAGCAGTATTTGGAACGAATCAATCGCAACAAAAACGGGACTCGGAATGTAAATACGAAAATTGTCTATACTTCAAGAACAATTTGAACATAAAAACTTAGAAAATGTGGATTTGGTATTTATTTATTTTTATTAGCTGACAAAAAATGTTATGGAATATTGGGATGTTTCGAGAAGAAAACGTTCACAGACAGCAATCGTCAAGAGCCGTTTATGCCTGAGGAAATTGACGTTATAAAAACTCAATTTGTTGTGTACAACAATAATAACAAGCCTCGATCAGGAAACATCAAATTCATCGACTACAATGATCCAAAAAGTATCGATAACTCTGGATTCAAACGTGACAGTCCTGTAACGTTCGTTGTTCATGGGTTCAAAGCATCAGGACAAAGCGACTGGGTTCTGGTAAGTAATCTGGGTTCTAATGAGCAATAACTGTGTCTGTGTCTATCACTCAACAAAAACTTTTATTGCTAGTCATTTTATAATCTATTCCATGAACCTATGATTTATTCGATTAAATAGTTTGAAGAAAATAGGTAAAGTATCAGAGCTTTAACTCAGTGTGCTACGATTTTTCATTACAAAGGAAACTAAAAAAACTGGCTGCAAAATAAAACTGTAACTAAGATCTTTGCATACAACATGGACCAAAAGTTTTCCTAAATTCTATCAACTGAGTCTGACGTGAAAACTGAATGGTGCCTCCTAAAAACGGGAATAATCAGTGCTGCGGTTGACAATTGTGGATTGAAACGTGTAGGCGGAAAGCCGGACAGCCGTTGTACCCCTTGGTAGGTACAGTCTTGGATGAAATTTGGAGTGGCACTGAAAGAAAACTTCAGAAATGTCACCAAAGTATTCTGGCAGACCATCTGTCGCTTCAGATATGGGAAGATATGACGTTTAACAAGCACAAGCGGGGAAATGTCTTGACCAGTGAAGAGACTATCTTCCAACAATAAAAAAATTACTTTGAGGAGTTGCTGAACCCTGTCGGTCATGGAGATCAAAGCCAAGGGCTGCAATTTGAGGCAGAGAATAGTTTTTCATTGGTAGAAGCGAGAAAACTGTAAAGTCCCTCAAACTAAGCAAATTCTCTAGAATCGACAAAATCCGGCAGAAAATGCTAAAAGCTCTGGGCGAT
>JAQIWH010000674.1:0-42982 GCA_034695005.1 Cryptops parisi | reverse complement strand
TACCCATTGTTGGTTTCTCACTTCCTACAAGCTAAACGGCTTGATGGATTTTAATAAATGAGGTGTTTATGATTCGTCTTAGTCTCTCGAGTGACACTGGTTATACTTCGTCAACGAAAAACTAATGTGGCGGACGCTACACGCCATATATCAATCATTCTTTAGACCCTTCTATACGCTAAACGAGTGGATGGATATTAATAATGAGGTGTGTATGAATTTGTCTTAGTCTCTCGAGTGACACTGGGTATATTTCGTCAATGAAAAACCAATATGGCGGACACGAGTACCATTATGGCGAATGCTACGTGTCAAATATTCATTCTTCCTTTATTCCCTCTTATAGGCTAAACGGCTTGATGGATTTTGATGAATAAAATGTTTATGGATTTGTCTTAGTCTCTCTCTCGAGTGACACTGGCAATATGTCGTTTATTAAAAACAAGTATGGCGGTTGCTGCATGCTATATACCAATTTTTCTTTATACCCTCCTATAGGATAAACGGCTCGATGGATTTTGATGAATGTCTGTGGAGTCGTCTTAGTCTATTGAGTGTCACTGGCTATATGCTATTGATGAAAAATCCATACGGCTTACGCTACATGCCATTATGACGGACCCTACATGTCATATATCCATTCTGGTTGGTACCCTCCTAGAGGCTAAATGGCTCATTGGATTTTGATGAATGAAATGTCTATGAATTAATCTTAGTATCTAGAGTGACATATGACGGCTGTATGCCGTCAAAAAACCACTATAACGGACGCTATAAGCATTAGTTTATGCGCAGACGGGTTTTTTAATTTTTTTAAATACGAAATGTTGTTTCCGTTCTTCTGTTTTAGTGGCGGTCAGGAAAGAACCGAAAAGTGTTATGTCTTGTTATTGGAAGCTGGCGGTTAGTCGGAATATTCGTCTGATATTTTTAATGTTAAAAAAAAAATTGCAACACCTATCGGGCAGCGATTAGTAACAGTCGTCCATTTCCGAAGTTCTGAACACATTTGTTCATCTAATTAGCAATTGGCTGCAAGCTGAGCAATGTGTGGAAATTGCATCATTGCTTTCACCTGAGATACACTTTTATTCCGCAACATGAAGCAACTTCAAAGTAAAACTGCGCCAATCAATAGCGCGTTCGCACCGACGTTTAATCGTCCATTTTCGACCAGTTCAACAATTAGAAAGGACCTGACAAAGGGCATTCATTGTAAATCTCGGCCTCCGCCTAAAACTGACGTTCATCAACAGGACTACGACTAACCCCATCTGAACAATATCGATTTTTGACCACCACCTATTACAACTCATCAACTTCTACGAGTTTTTTCAAGGTGAAATCAGGGAACGTTGGTGTCATCAAACTGCTACTGTGTTACCATTATTGTTATATAACATTGTAACTGTACAGTAATTACTGCTTTTAATATAAACTAAAAATAAAATCACCAACTCGTCATATCTATTGAGCATGAGCTTAAAATAAAGTTGTTGAACACGTAATGAAATCTGACCGTAAGAAAATTATCAATGAGCCTACGGTACTGTCAGATTTCTTGTCACGTGAATAGTACTTTTCTATAAAAAAAGTAACATTTTATCAAATGAACAACTATCGTAGGCTACTGTTACGAAACATTCAGAGATAGCTACCATAATACAGTATACAGTATGTGGTGATTATGAAATCCTTGTGCAGTTTTAGATTTGCAAAACTTTAGGTCTTTAAATGATATCTGTATTTATCATGTCGTCAACTTCGTTTTGGTTTGTACGGGAATAAAATTACTACTTTAGATTCACATGAAATTGCATTGTGATTTTTATAAACAGATTCATGTTTAAACTATAAAAAATCATTCCATCACATGAAAAAATGGTTTTGCAAAAACTGTGCAGATGTAACCATCTTACTTTGTAAAATCATTAGAAAACACATCTTTTTTAACAATAGATGATCAAAAAGAAGTAACAGCTGTTTCTATTGGTCGTCTGCTTTTTCCATCAAATGCCTTTTACAACAGCTATCACTTAATGATGATTGTCATATGCAAATCGGTTTCTATCAGTGCCTAACTCTGATATTACATGTAACATTGCAAACCGAAGCAAGATTTTTTTGCAAAGTTGAACATTTCGCTGTGCGATGAACATCGACAACCAAAGGGAATATTTTTTGGCATCATACAAAAAAAAAAAAAACGTAAAAAAATATTCGCTACGGGAGTCGAACGATAAATTCACTCACACTGGTGAAAAAAAATTTTGAAAACAAAAAGTTTTCGTTTTTCGAGTTTGTTTAATCGAATAAATCGTATAGTAAAAATGTGGTGTATTGACAGTTCAAATGTCGATAAAAAAACGGTAATGAAAAAAGTTCTTTATGCTTATAAAAATCTTATGTTTTGTTTCATGATTATACAGCAAATAAAAAATAAAAATAACTATATGGTGCAAGAGTAACTGTTATACTTGTACTCACCACACAATATATTCACAACAATATGTTTGATGTGAAAGCCCAACTCTGTCAGGTTTAGACGACATGCTACAGGGTAGACAATGTCTCCCAAGTGGGTGATAAAAGCAGAAACGTAAACTCCCCAAAGACTAGTTTTCAGCGAGACTCTCAGCAAACTCTACTCCCTAGACACTGCGAGTGGATACAATGGTGGTTTGTAATGGGTACTGTAATGTTACTATTATAATGTAACTATTATAGCGTAACTATTATAATGTACTATTAGAATTCGTTCCTCGTTCATTTAAGCAAAGCGTTTTTCCCAAAAGAAAAACCCCAAAAAATAAAAATTTAACACCCTTTATATATGACAATAACTATGATGAACGGTGAATAAAAATGGCTGAAGTATAGAAAACAAAACAAAAATGGTTTCTTACCTCCATAGTTGGGTCTGATTCGCTTATCATAGCCCTTTAAGACTGCATCAAGTATGGCGGAAATGTTCAGATCATCTAGAGAGCTGTAAATAAAAAAAATATATTTGTATAAAATATATAAAATAAACTAAAGTACAAACTTTAACCAGAGTGTATACATATTATAGCCAGTATATAGTGAAAGTGGGGGAGGAGGGAGAGCCGTAACTCCTTGCTTCAACCGCGATCGTCATCGCGGTAGCTCCACCCATAATCAAAGCCATGGCTTAGTGAAATCCTCAAGTCCACCGGATTGGTAGTTTTAAAATCAGTGATTTTCTATAAGTTTCGTGTTTCGATAACTGTCTCTACTTTTCCGTCTGTTGATTTCACCATTCGCGTTTCAAATCTTCCTTGCGCAATCATTCAAAAGATGGCTTCAAAGAGCCATTTATATAAAGAAACTGCTGGTTGTACTAAGACCCGAATGACCAAAACATGTCGCAAAATTTGTGATATTTTGAAATAAACTTCACAGCTAGCTGAAATGTGACCCTTTGTTAGTTACATGAGAGTGACAATTGATCTATACTAGCGGCCTTCTTGAAGCTGTTGAATAAGCGTAGTCGATTATCCAATATGGAGGTCGTTTGTTTACTTTCGGCAAAAAATTAGGTCGCCTCCTTCCCGATTGTTGATTAGCTTACCTCGAACATGTGATCAGCTGCCTCACTTATGTCATAAATTGATGACGTTTTACCGTATAAACTATGGAATACAGAGATAGTTTGAAGGATGAGGTGGAAAATTACTGCTGGAACCTGACTAGAAAGTCGTATAAAAAAAGCTTCTTATATGTTGAACGACCGATCATCATTTACGCTCTTGGGTTGAAATAAACTGATTTATTAACATGTGGTTAATTTAGAGTATGTACTATCAATAAATATTTTCCACGGTTTATTGAAATCAATCAAAAATAATATAAAATGCGATTAAAAAATCCCGAATTTTGACAGACGACCGGTTAAATCAGCAAATGAGGCGGTTATAATGCATCTCCAAAACTGATGCCATATTTAGAATCGGCACCTCAAACATATCCAAGAATATGTCTCACTTTTAAAGCACAAAATGCATATTAAGGTTTCAACTGATAACAAAATAATTGTTTTTTTTAGTTACTGCCATTTTTTATTCTATAAATGCAAAAATACATTTTTTAACATTTATGAGAACGAACATGTTTCGGGAGGTTAACTCCCTTCGTCAGCGTTTGATGGAAGTAACTACAAAATGGCAGTAACTACAAAAAACTGAATCGTTTTGTTATCAATTGAAACCTTAATTTATTATTATGATGCCATTAGAAACAAGTTCTTCACAAACAGTGAGGACTACTCCCACAAAATGTATACCAATGTTATTAAACAAATACACAACTCATTCTACCTAAAACGCTCTGACGTCACCACGATTTAAATAAAAATTACGGGTAATTAAGCTAGTATTTATAAAATCAGTAAGCTTACTGGTTATCAAGTATACGTAATTATAAATTGGTAATGCTTAATTAGCCAAAGTATTCAAAAGAATCATGGTTAGTTAGTATATTAGGACAGCGGTTCTCAAACTATTTTGTCTGGGACCCCTTAATACGCTTATACATTTTTGAGGAATCCCTTTTAAAAGATATTTTTATAGACGATTTTTTGAGATAGAATAGATTATTTTTGGTACTATTGCCGGGGCGAGTCTAAGTTGCTATTTGCTTGTACTTGGTTATAGCCTTATTTTGCAGGTTAGGTTAGGAAAACAAAACAATATCATACATTTAATACGTTTCTTTGTTTTTCCTAACCTAACCTGCAAAATGAACCCATACAAAATAAACCAAGTACAAAGCAAATATCAACATCAGACTCGCCCCGGCTATAACAGGGAAGTATCTTTTTTTTTTTCTTCAAATAATGTAATTGGGAATTGTGTACTCACTCTCTTTTCCTGCATTTTGTAAAAAGCTTGTTGTGCCTTGGTTCTAGGAGGTAATTTGACAGGTTGGACCACTTCATCCGATGCTATTTCTTTGGGAACTTCCCATTCCTTCTTCTCATTTTTCTTCTTCTTTTTCTTCCTATTATTATTAACATAGAAATAAATTAGCTATCAACTTTTAAGGTGGTAACAAATCAAGCATGGAGCGTTGCATCATTGTAAGTAACTTAATTCAGTCATAGACTGAAGAGATACATTACGATTATGTATCTCTTTAGTCTATGGCAAAGTACTGAACTTACAGACATGATTATTTTTGTTTTCTATAGGAAATAAATGTAACTTTAATAGCATGACAACTTACTTTTTTATCCCACTATCGGCAACACCTTTTAATTTAAGAGAGCCTTTCCCGAAAATAGCATATTCGTCGTCTTCCATGTTTGTTGTTTTCGTGAAATGCTATTCAGTGCACATCGAGATTAGATGTCGTAGGTGTGTTCGCGATGCACGCTTTTTTCGCTCATAAACGTGCAAAGATAGTCGATAAGTTAGTCTAATTTACATACAATCTATATTGATTATCGACTATCTTTGCACGTTTATAAGCGAAAAAAGCGTGCATCACGAACACATTCGTAATATTTCTATTTTAGAGTTTAAAGGCCAATGACGTCACAAATACGCGCTATTAGACTTTGTTTGTGCACGCAGAAATCAGCTGATGGCATTTCGTTATTTTACGGAAATTCTGTAAAACTTTACATTTCAATTAAAAATAAACAAATTTATTAAAAAAAAGTACGGAATTTATTGGATATTCATTTTAATAATTTAAATTTTACTTAAAATTCATGCATAACTGACGTCACATTTAAAAAAATAAACAATAGTTATGACGTTATTTCGTGAATTTTAATCCTTTGGCTGCCCGCTAACTGGCTTCCTTTACATACACAATTGAAATTTTGGCGGATAATAAAATTTTACTGTGTTTCTACAAAGAGATAAGATAGCTTTTGTATTTAATAGATGATGGCTGGTCGTGATTGGACGATGTTATCTACTAATTATTATTTACATTATTTATCAGCTGTTTTATTCATTGGGGGCTGGGCTTCGTTGCATTAATATAGATCCTACATCTGTTCTTGTTGCCTAGCAACAGGTAGCGTCGTCAACAAGTGAAAATTAGGGCAGTGGGTCAGCTGGACAATCTGGCCAAAACAATCATGTCCATCATCAAACCCTGCCTTTTCAGGCAGGTGGTGTAGCTTTGTGCCATATATATATATGATTCCTGTTTAGTTTTATTATATTTTTTTTACACACAAAACATGCCAAGGCGTGGATTCCGAGTGATCAGTGAGGTCACTATTCAATCCGTAAGTTGACCTTCATCTTGCTCTTTAAATTGAAATGCCGAAGAAATAAATAGCTTCAAATCGCTGAATTGATATTTCACAGGTAACCTGCCCAGGTGTACGACTCTCGTTGGAACATGATGTATTCCTCAGTATTTGTTTATTGGGTCATCATGTGCATACAAAATCAGTCATGCCTATCTTTCCTTTGATGCTAAAAGAAAAATTGAAGTTTATCAAAGTAAGTTAGTGGAAGATGGTAAAACAACAAAACAAAAAACGGTAAACTTTGCTTTTAGGTTGGTGGGCGGAGTTTAGGTAAAATATCGTTAAGATAAATGAAATATTTCAATGTTGTTGTAGTTTCTAACTAATTTACACCTATAGCACTAGGTTAGGTTAGGTAAAAACAACAACAACATTCAAATATTCCATTTATGTTAACCGATATTTTACCTAAACTCCGCCCACCAACCTAAAATCAGTTTATCAAAAAAAACATATATAATAATTCTGTATATTTAACCTTGATTAACAAAAAGGTAGTCTGTAAATGAATTTAATTTGCATTAGAATTGTAGTAAACTGGATTTCAAAATGAGTGTCAATTAGAATCATGTAAGTCATTGAAAACGAACTGATTTAAGTGCGAAATGCTGTTTTTCAAACTATTTGACCAAAAAACATACCGAATCCAGTGTAAACAGCTTGTTTTTAAAAGATTAATTGAAAATGAACAGATCTCGGCACAAAACCCACATTTTTAAGCAATTGGACTGAAAACAGAATAGTATTAAGCGACAAAATGTAACTTCATTTATTTTGTAAATGTCATTTATTATTTTACAGATTGTGACGTTAAACAGTTGAATTTCTTTTGGTTTGTAGACTTTTCCATGTTGCTGTGATGTCAAGGAACTTGACAAACAACTGAAAGGTACATCATAATAGTTCTAGAATATGTATTACTTGTGCATTAACCTACATTCACTGACTGCCATGGTGTTGGCATTGTTTCAACAAAACTGGATGTCTGTGTGGGTATAAATACCAGTTTAGGTTAGATTAAAAAAACAACCAATTTTACCATTAATCATAAAATTAATACACTTTTGTTCCAACTAACCTAAACCACAAACATGTGGCATCACCATACTGGTGTCGGTAGGTTAATACACAAGTATCGAATACGTATTACTTTTCTTTTCGTTGATAAACATTAATCATGTTCATAATTCATACATCAGAGGAAACGGTTGTCTTGGAATTGGTGAAGGACGACAGAACTTGTAATAAGATGATCGTTCTTGCCATTCACGAGATGTGCACGCACGATTTCTTGTTCAGTCAGCCTTGCTTGAGACCGTGTTATTCGTTAGCCGATTGTGAGCTCATCATGGAACCCACCAACGATTTTCCTGTGAGATTCATATAATAACATAGAAAAATAATTTAAATATTAATAAATTAAACATGAATCTTAATAAATAATAAATAAAAAAAAACTGTTTGCCATTGTCAGGGTGTCATTGGTCCCAAGGTAGAGTTTTGTACCTTGACAACCATCAAAGAAACCACACGACCAGAGCTGGATTGCCTCAACGACAGAGTTTGCAAGATTGATGATTGCGTAAGATTTCTATCCGTAGGTTCTCGTTGCTCCAATCGTGCTATGTTTGTTTTCCATTCACACGATTTTTTTTTCTCCACACTTTGATAAAGCGACGTTCTCGCCGTGCATCTTCTCCTTGCCCACCACCGTGCCCATTACCTTGTCCGTCGCCGTGTCCACCACCTTGTCCACCTGCGTGTTCTTCGTCCTGCAATTCCAACCTTCCTTGCTTTCCAACTTGTCCGCCACCCTGCCCACCACCTTGTCCCTGCCCACCGCCTTGTCCACCACGTTGCCCTTCTCCGGTTTGTTTGGTTCACTTCGCTATGAAACTTGCGCCTCTTCGGCATCTTAACGACGAAGATCAATTTTTTTGGCATTTTGAAATTGCAGAAACCCGCCATGGAGTTTGGCGATTACTCTCGTGAGTGTGACAATTCCCTTTACCACTCAAGAAACACTGCCAAAGGTACACGTAGACGTATTAAGCGATATAAGCATAAAGGTAATTGTACTAACCAATTGGTAACGTAACATACTAATTATACTCTACTGCCCATCATTAACAAAATTGATGATTATCTAGTTTTTTTGAACATGTGTGTTGCATGCTGAAAACCTGTATTAATAAAATGGTATAATTCGTTACCCTAGACAGGGTATTCCTATGGAGTATGGTGATTTTGGGTTTATGTAGTCAAATTTTAACCACAGATGCGATGCATCAAAACGATGCAAAAAGTCCATATTAAGTCCATATAAAGTCCATACGTGTGTTCAGAAATGCTTCCCTTCCGAGATAACGCAGGGTGAGGTTATGTAATTTGCATTGTCTCGAAATTGCTGTAGGTATGCAAGTGAGTAATGAGTTTCAGAAATTTACGGTTATACGAACTTTTTTGCTGTTGTTTGAAATGTAGCATCTATGGTCAAAATTTGATTAAACCTTTTAGGAACACCCTATATAAGATCTTTTTTTCCCTTAAATTCTGTCTTAATGCTAAATAGCTGATAAAGATAAACCAATTGGTCAATTCGGTTATTTGACTATTACAATTTCAAATAATTACAGACATCTGCTGTTGCCGCCGATACTGCCCTCCAGTTCCACGTTGTTCATCTCCACGTGTTTGCATCGAAGAAGAGGTATTAATCAATGTCCTCGAATTAGTTATTTTTAGTTAATGCTAATTTTGATGACACTATCATTTAATTTAAATAATATTAATAATAATATATAATAATAAAAAATATATATGCATTGCAGTCGTGCAGCACGGATGACGACACGGATGATGGTGAGTAATTCAGTTTTAACTTTCGTTCAAATGGCAACTTTTTCACTTTACAATTACAGGCTGCCTGACGCATGCAATTATTGATGTGGCAATTTAAGCAATTTGTGGAATGTACTGTGTGTATTTGTGGGACGTCAGCTTCTTGCTTGCACCAGTTTTTATTGTTTGGGCAAGAAGCTGAAGTTACAAGTTGTCCACAAATTACTCGAATCGCCATACCAAAATTTGCATGTGTCAGGAGGCAATTATCACCAGTCAAAAAAAAAAAACATATGACACGAATATTATTTTTCCAGACAACTGCATAAGTTTCAACAAAAACAAGACGCTTAGTGGGAATTTGGTAATCAAATCACATACTGGTTGACGACTGTCAATTCATGTCGCATTCTGATTGACCATTTATGATTGCGAATGGTAGAGTTCAACTTTTGGTTTTTTGCTTTGTAGGGATGCAGAACATGCTGCCGTAGTCCCAGCCCAAGACAAAGGTGAACAGTTTAAATTTAAATCATTTTAACCATTTACTATTTTTTTTTTACAATGGTTTCTATACATAAAAAAACATTTCAGATATCTACACATCGACAAGAGTTGTGGACGACCACTCAGCAACTGTTCTAGAGTTCGTCACTGTTCATAGTGTCTAATAATAATATAGTAGGTTGACTTTGTTTTTCCTTTAACATTGAAATGTATTTAAAAACAAAACAACCTGCAGCATCTCATTAGCTTCTTTTCACCATACGAAGGTATTTGCGCGGATCATAGTCGTCTTCTTCCGTATCTTCTTTGATTTCGATTTTCTGCTTGGGTCGTCTTCGCTCCAAATGCAGCCGTTTTTCCTCTTCACTCAACTGCTCCAAGTTGAACGGAAGCTGTTTAAAAAAATCAACAAAATGTAAATATTTAAGGTAGTGTCTTAGACGTGGAATATACAACACAAACCGTTAGATGTAAATAAAATGTAGACTCTTTTTAACCGAGACACTATGACAAAAAGTATTGCAAGCATCAAATAAAAAGTATTAACTAACCAATGACTGAACTTTTTTTTTTTATGTCAATTATGCTATGTTAATATTAACTAAAAAATGAGAAATCGAAATTTTTTTTAATTGCTTATCAAATATACCTTTATAATTTTTCGAGGTTCGTGATGTTGAATTTGAATACTGGAACCATCGTGAAATACAAGGACGGTAGGATACCTTCGAGTGTAAATTTGTCTCCCTATTCGACATATCGATACTCGATTTGAATTATTCCTTACGCTTATGCTCGACCAATATAATGATTTTTCAAGATTGAAGCATCGTGTCACCCTGTAGAAAAAATAAAAATTTAAATAAATGTCGCGTTGACATTATAAAATTACTTTGAAAGTTCTTCCGAAACGAACCGTAATAAACACGAAGCCATTTTGAACGTAAATTATCTTGCGGCTGCGGAGTTGTTCTTATAATAAATAAATAAAATAATTAAATTATTTTAATAATAATAATTTTATAAATTACTATTAAAATTTACGTTTACTTAAAAGTACACTAATAAGAGTTTAGAATATAATTTGTTTAATATAAATTAACAATTAAAGAAATATTTTTGAAATCCACGGGTACGTCAAGAATTTTAAACGATTTTATTGGTTCATTAATTTCGTGACTACCAATCACATCTCTTGATTCAACTTTTACCCTCCCGTGAATGTATTTGACATTTACAAACAAAACAAAACACTGTTGAGCTTGATTCAAGTTTAACATGTACAAGTGCAGTACATCATTATGATATGTGTGTGTGAAGATGAGGAATATACTGTAATATTCACGATATATAATTAATTAATGTCGTTATAGTTTGATTTGTTACATTTTAACCATGGTGACTGAATCATCTGTCAATCACGTGATTGTCAACATGCGCTTCATCACAAGACTATAGGTAATTTTTTTTCGGTATGATTTCCTCCTTCTCTAGTGTATATATATTTTTTATGGGTTGTGAAATACGGTGTAGGTTTTCCTTCAACTACTATTTATCATTCACGATTTATGATTCTGAAGTGATGTCAAATGGGAAGTTGTCACCTACTAAACGACACATTAGTAGGAAACAAACGACGAATGACACTTACAATGTATACCATTTATTGTTGCATTCCCTCGCAATTTTATTGTGACAAATAAAAAATTTGTTGGTCATTCGAGGGTGCATTCACTCGTGTAATAATTTCAACCTTGCGTAATAATCTACTGAAAAGTCGTTGCTACTTTATGCAGATGATTTATGGTTTAGTGGTTAACCAATGCAGACGCTCAAAATATGTTCTTGTTATCATTGTTTATTTAATCATCCAATTAATCATTCCATTGTGTAGTCTCATATGTCTTGTAATTTAATCTGTGTTCTAGATTTGTATACCATTCATCATCCAGTTGGTCATTGTTCAACCAGCAAGATGAACGCCTTCATAATCAAGTTTCATATGCACATCATATTATTAATTTTATATTCCACTAAAGGTAAATTATATATTTTCAAATTATTTTTTTTTTTGGGGTATCTCAGAGTTTACGTTGCTAAATTACAGCAATGCACCTACGTTTCCGGGTTAAATTAGTAAAAAAATGTATAATTAATAATTGTTGAACCATTGATTATTAATTAATGATTCAATAAAGGTTTTTTGTTTTTTTAACTAAGATTAAGTTACATGGCCTCCATATCAAGTAGCATTGCTGTCATTTAGCAACGTAAACTCCGAGATCACCTATTCCATTATGAAGATGCAACGCCGCCATTTAGCAACTTAAACTACAGGACTGGCATTTTGAATCTTCATCATACATATCATATGCAATAATTGTTGTAATTTACTTGGTAGGTCTGTACTCATTATCCAGTACAGCCGGATCATCGACATCAAACACTAGTGTTATTTTATCGTTTGATCCTACTGAATTGGACATTCAGTTGGACAACGATGGTTCCTTTAACATGTCACTGAGGTCTATATCAACATTTTTCTTTTTTGATTCAAAATTATTTCTACTTTGAGAACATAATACTAAAAATCATTTTTATTTTCAGTAAATCGCTCAATGAAACAAGGGTGACAATTTTTTTTCATAAAGATGGAGTGGATTCAATAGACTTCACCTCTTGGAATTATACAATAAATTCTTCAGCAATAGAGTTCAAAGTTCCTTTCACGACCATAGATGCTGGGCACATCACTATAACTGCAAACACGTCCGACGAACACATAAAGTAAATTAATTTGATTTTTGATTAAATTTTTAGCCATTTCAGATTAATCACTGTGATTTAGCGCCATCACTAGGTATATAAAAGATATTTTATATTTAAATGTTTTTATCGTTGTAGCGCTGACAATGCATTCATCAACATTCAAGTGTATCACTCGAATGTCGTGCGTATTGTCAGCATCGTTATTGGATGGATCTATTTTTTCTTTTGGACTGTGTCGTTTTATCCACAAATTTATGAAAACTATAAAAGAAAAAGGTATGGTGAAAATTCATCATTTTATTTTATTTATTGGTGTTTTGGTTTTGTGAGGAAAAATGGACCAATGACGACGTTTTATTTTTCAGTGTTGTCGGTTTGAATTTGGATTATTTATTGTTAAATTTGCTAGGTCATAATGCGTATAATTTTTTCAACATTGGTCTTTTCTGGATTCCTGTTGTTCAGGTGAACAAAGTTGCTAATAAAGTACACAATAATTAGTTGTTTACAGGGTGTTCCTGAAAGGTCTAGTCAAATTTCAACCACCAATGTGTCGAAACAAAGCAAATGACCCGTATAAACATGGGTCCAGAAAAGCTACTCTTTGAGATAACACGGTGAAGTCGACATAAAAATGCATATTTGTCTCGTACCCGCTGTAGGTGTACAAATGAGTATGCATTTCTGGACTCGTGTTTATATGAGTCCGGAAATGCAAAAAATAGCATCTGTGGTTAAAATTTGACCATACCTTTCAGGAACACCTTGTATATCTTGGGGCTGTTGATATATTTTTATTCGTACAATTTTACAGGATGAATATTTTGTATCTCATCCGCACGGGATAAATCCCGTTCAGCCCAACGATGTTGGGTTTTCCATGCATGCTGTGTTTGCAACATCACTCACCGTATTACAAGCTTGCATTTACGAGGTAAAAGTTAATTTTTACATGTAACTGTTAATATTTGAACATGTTAATTATGTTTTGTTTTTCTTTCAATAATAAAATTATGAAGTGAATTGTAATTTTGTAACTTTTTTTTTCAAAAACTAATATTTCAGCGAGGTGATCAAAAAGTGTCGACGACTTGCAAGATATTGCTTTCATTGATGTTGACTTTTTTGGGTATTTCGTTAATCCTATCCATCACGGAAGTCATCACGTGGTTGGATTATCTTTATTACTTATCGTACCTGAAACTTGCTATAACACTTTTAAAATGTTGTCCTCAGGTATGCTATGTTTTTATTATTTTTTTGCTGTTAATTTTTATTTTTTAAAATGCTATAAACGATAACAAAAAAATAGGTGTGTTAAAACATTAGTTGGTGTTTGATTGACATTACAGGCTTATTTGAATTATAAACGCAAAAGTACTGTTGGTTGGAGCATTGGGAATGTTTTGATGGATTTTGTCGGCGGCTCTCTAAGCATCGTGCAAATGTTTCTCGACGCTTATAATTTTAGTAAGTGTCTTATCATTTTTTTGTATTTAATGAAGGATTCTGGGTGTTGTGCTAGGTGTAACCATACATTGCTTATGTAAGGGTTGGTATAAAACAAAATTGTGGTGGGAGGTTGGGTTTTAGCAAATTATTTCATTAATTGCTTTGGGGGTTTGTGATGAGTTTTTTTTGGCCAATTTGGCCTGATAAAATCCAAATTGCTTTTATCAGGCAATTTGGATGTCTTTAGAACTGTCGTGAAATGATTTTGTTGGTTTCTTCTAACCTAACCTGCTTTCTGAGCTCATAGACTTGCACCTTCATAGTCACTCTTCCAATTTCGGGGCAGTTGTAAAGACAACTTTAGAAGTTGACAATTTGTTTCTTAGTTTTTTCTGTTACGTGTTTTGTTTTTGTTTTTGTACACTTTTTTTAATCATTTACAATTTTTTAATTATGTAAAAAATGCTTTTACGTTTTTTTTTTAATTGTGCACAATTTGTTTTTACAAATTTTTAATTTTGTACAATTTTGTTTAGTTTTTTAATTATATGTGCAATTTGTCTTACAGTTTTTTTGAATTTTTGTAATTATGTATATTTTTTAATTATGGAAAAAATTTTATTCATTTTTTAAATGTGTTCAATTTTTTTTTACAAATTTTTAATTTTGTACACTTTTTTTTAGTTTTTAATTATGTGCAATTTCTTTCATAATTTGTTAATTATGAAAAAAAATTTTTAATTAGTTACAATTTTTTTTTAACTTTGTACAATTTTTTAATCGTTTTAATTATAGGCCTATATGGTTTGTTTTTTGCTTTTTTACAAATTTTTAATTATAAAAATTTTAATAATTTTTAATATTTTTTTGTACGCATTTCAAGTTAACATGCATACATTTTTCACACTAAAATACATAATTTTTATAGCTAATTTTATGCCTTTATGTTTGGTATACATTCATCATACATTGTATGTTGAAACATACATTGTATGTTGAAACATACATCGTATGTTGAAACATACATCGTATGAATTATTTATAATGAACAAAACTTTTGGCGAATAATTTTCTTAAAAAAATGGTATAAATGAAAATTCCGTTCAATGTACCAAATTTTCTTTTAAAACACTTTTATGTTTTAATTAATTTTTATTTATTTTATTTTATTTTATTTTTGCATTCAACTAGCAATCGAAATGAATCTCGACTTTACCTCATTTTAATGATACTTACACTTATGTACATTTTCAAAAATTCTTATAAGATTTTATATTCTTTTGTTACACATTCTTGTGATTGATAAATATCCAATTTCTAATATAAAATTCTTTTCATTGCAGACGATTGGTCTTTAATATTTGGCGACCCAACCAAATTCGGCCTTGGACTGTTTTCAGTCATGTTTGACATACTGTTCATCGTTCAACATTACATCCTCTATCGACCGAAGAAAAACATTCTCATAAGTCAACCTTCTCCGGAATCTTATCATTCTTATTCAAACGAGGCTATTAGCGATAATGAGATTATCAGGTGAAGGTATCGCTATCAAAAATCATGAACAACAATTTCATTTTATTTTTATGCCGTGGGTTCGTGTTTTTATGGGTCCACATTGGGAAACACTCTTTATTCAACGAATCATTCCAGACCAAAAATGTCTAATAGTAGCTGAATCTAGTCGATTTTATAAGATTTATTTTTTCATATTAAAAATATGTGCCAAAGAGAACATTTTGTTGGTAAATATTTTGTTCACAATTTTGGTATAAAAAAAAAATTATGCTCCCACATTTTTTGTTTTTTTGTAATATAGTTATATGTAGTTATTTATTTACCTTTTTTTTTTAATGAAATAAAATAAATCACTTTGTAACTTATGAATTTTTTTTCACATTTAATTAATAATTGAATTTTGGCATTAAATTATTGAATATTTTTTTACGTTAAATTAAATTATTGAAGTTTTTTTTCGCATTAAATTTATCGAATATTTTTTTGGCATTAAATTAAATTATCGAATATTTTTTCGCATTAAATTAAATCATCGAATATTTTTTTCGCATTAAATTAAATATTTGAAATTTTTTTCACATTAAATTAAATTATTTACATTTTTTTTTTTTTTACATTAAATTAATAATTTCATTTAATGAACATAAATGGAATGCATATTAATTAAAACATCTAATGAACATAAACGAAATTTATGTGTAAATTTTTGTTAATGTGATGATAGTTTTGGTTTGTTAATGTTGTAATTGAATAGGCCGTCATGGAAGTAATTTGATTTTATTTTTTTTGATGGGTAATGATTGTGAAAAAACAAAATATTTGAAATAGTTTAACGAAGTACGCTTTCTAACCTGGCAACTACGTAGGGTTTGAATTGGAATTTTAATATCACTGATAATGACAATTATCTTTGTTAATTGCAAGGACTGCGATTCCATCATATAACGTGATTGAGATAATTTATCTCGAGATGTTTTAATCTGTGACATAGAAAATGTCATCACTGGGCTAGATGCATGTTTTGGTGTAATCTTTTTTTTTTGTGTGTGTAGTATATTAGTATTTGCCGTTAATTGATTTGTTCCTTTTTATCGCCGATCGTTAATCAAACGTCATGTCAAAATTCACTCTCCGCCTTTTTGTATATATTTTTTATGTCATTTCAACAGGTAAGTGAATTAAATTTCTAAATTATTTTTTATATTGAAAAAAAAGATTTATTTTCAGGGTGTCCCAAATGTCTTGGTTCAGTTTTTAGTTGAATGAAAATTGCACCAAGACTTTGGACACCCTGTATAATTTTGAAAATATTTTTGTTATAAGGGTTTGTAATGTCTAGTTTACAGCTTAAATGTCCATTTCGTACCTGAAGCCATCGAATTTGAACTCGGTGTGAATGCATCGGTTAACATCAGTGTAAGGTAAAACTCGTTGATATACGGGGTGTCTAAACAACCTGCATTGTAGTGATGATTCGTGGACACCCTGTATACATATATATAAAGGCCTATGTATATTCAGAAAAACTTTTTGTTACAATTTTTTCTTGTATTTTAACTAGTAATCAAAATGAATCTGTTCGTCTTTATCTCATTGGTTCCGGAGGTGGCGTTGAATTTTATCCGCCCAGCGTGTTTTTCCCACTTTCCGAAAATCAAGATGAGACAATTAGACTGATAGCGAGAAGTGGGGGTTATTCCACAGTTTGCATTTTCAATTCGACAGCGTTTAATGATAGGTGAGAAATACTCGTACATTCATTCTGAATTAATATGTATTTTAACTCGTATTTTATATTTTATTTGTATTGCACGTTTTTTTTTATATAGTTCAGATGAAATCTGCGTCGAAACGACGACCTATCACTTTGAAGAGTTGAGATTGTTCAGCAAAATCGTCGGATGGGGCTATTTCATCGCATGGTCTTTGTCTTTTTATCCACAAATTGTGAAGAATTTTTTATCCAAAAGGTTTGCCAAAATATATTATTATTATTATTATTATATTTTAAGTAACAAATTTGAAATGTATTTTCTTTTTAACTATTTTTTGGTGTATTTGTTTTTGTAGTGTCGTCGGATTCAATTTTGATTTTTTGTCTCTCAACACTTTGGGGCATGCTTCTTATTTACTTTACAACTCAGGACTTTATTTTGTGGATGAAATTAAAGTGAGTCATACTGTTTTAATGTTATAATTTTAGTAATTAAATATTCTTTATATCAGCTTCATTTGTGAAATGGAAATTGAACGTACTGCCATCTACAGTCATTTATGAGAATAGTATATACCGTATGGTCAAATGTACCAAAAAACACATAAAACGAGAACTGCGTAAGTTCCTTGACATAAATAAAGACCGCGTCAAGTTCGATGTAAACAAAATCGCATAAATAAATTTATTGGTAAATCGAATATCGAATCACTCAACGATAGCATAAATCGAAACGTGCGAAAAAACAAAAATTGATTATTTTTTTTGCATTATGGTATGTACATCTGTATATGACAGTACATAAGAGTATGCTAAAAAAGCATTTTTTACTTGTTTAATTTATGTATGCATGAAATATATTTTATTTCAGAGCGAATATTATCACACCATCGGTGACGGGGGTTTCGTTCCCGTTAAAATAAACGACGTTTTGTTTTCAATTCACGCCGTCACCGCAACCCTCATCCAGGGCTTCCAATGCTGCATCTACGAAGTACGTTCTAGCGGTTTGAAAAATAAGAAGAAAAATCTATAAATTACCCATTTATGTAAATATATTAGTTATAGGGTTAACATTTCATTTTAATTATTTTGTTGTTGTTTCAGCGAGGCGGTCAAACTATTTCAAAGCTTTGTCGTTGTATCATCGTCGGAGTGTTTCTGTTCATCGCGACGAGCTTCATATTGGCTGAATATGCAGTAATCTCATGGCTGACACTTCTCTATTATTTTTCTTATGTCAAGCTAGGAATCACTTTCATCAAATATTGTCCTCAGGTATTTATTGATTGAATTATTCGATTGGGACGAATAAAGATTAAAAGGGAGGGGTGTCTTCACTTTGTACGCTTTTAGCACAAAAACCATCCAAAGACAGTTGATAATGTGTATAATGTTAGTTAGAAGTGTATGTAAGTTAAGTTACAATAATTATCGACTGTTTAAATTTTTTTTTGTGATAAAAGCGTACAAAGGGTGTCCCATAAATTATCACCCTATTTTCTTTTATTATAATTTTTTTTTTTCACTTTTTTTCGTGTTATTAAAAAGCAACGAAGAATTCCAAATTACTTGCTTTTTTATTAATTTTTGGTGTATTTTTTTTTCACAAAAAAATACGAAATTTTTATTAAAATACACGAAATTTGGGTCAACTTTTATTTTTAACTTAACGGCTTTTTTGATTCAACCTTTTAATTTTTAGATTTTTTGTTGAGTTTTCACATTATTTAAAACCAAACTGCTCACTTTTTTATTAATTTTTGGTGTATTTTTTTTACAAGAAAAAGCTACAAGCGAAATTTAATATTTTTTGTTTTTAAGTTGATGAATTTTTGGTTCGCCCCTTTCATTTCCTAATTTTGATTGTCATTTGTTTTCACTTTATTAAATTCAAATTACCCATTTTTCGTTAATTTTTACAATAAAAATCAATTAGTTAAAAGTATTATTTTTATGTATATTACCTTTATTTATAACTCGATGCTTTTGAAAAATAAAAATAAAAGGTTGGTAATTTTCAACAATTAAGGTTTACACAACCTTTGCATTTTGTCAAATGTGTGAAGTTAAAAATAAAAGGTTGAACCAAATTTCACTTGTTTGTAAAACTACATCAAATTTAATATAAAATGAGTTGCTTATTAATAATTTGAAAGAAAGTAAATTAAAAATATAACTAGTTGATAATAAAAACAAATCGTTGATGACTTATGGGACACCTTATAGTTTAATAATAATATATTTTTTATTATTAATTTTATCATTACCGTATATTGCGTAACTTTGTGTTATGGGACACCTTATATTTTGATACTCTATTTTTCATTATTAATTTTAATTAAATAATTTAGTTATTTATTATTAATATTATAATACACAGAAGCAAATTAATAATTTTGACTGTCATGTTATTAATTGTAAAATTTGAATATAATACGTTCCGTGACTTGTCAAGTTGATGTTTTGCTGTAATTGTAAATATTGACGCTGAAAATATTTTTGTTATAGGTATACACGAACTATAAGAGGCAAAGCACGAAAGGATTTAGCGTCGGTTATGCTATGTTTGATTTTGCGGGCGGCACGCAAAGCCTATTACAATTGTTTTTAGATGCTTACAATTTTGGTACACTTATAACTTTTTTTTTCGTATTTTTATTTTATTTATTTTTGTTTATTATTTATTTGATTATTTTCTTTTATAGACGATTGGACATCCATCACGGGCAATTTTGCCAAGCTGGGACTTGGAATCGTAGCGATTCTTTTCGATGTCATTTTCATGTTCCAACATTTTGTTCTTTACTGTGAGGAGGAAGAAGAAGAAGAAGAAGAAGCCTGTAAATCTCCACAAGACGAAAAGAAAGCGGCGTACGTTAACGATGCATTTCCAGATACCATAACACATTTATGACAAATCGAATGGTACTCAATGTTGACCAATCAAATAAATTATTGACTTTTTTTTATAAATTTCCGTTTCGTTTATTTTGTTTCGATGCTATTTCACGTTCGGTTGGTGTCGTCTTCTAGAGCCAAGTCAGAAACTTGAATTTGAGAAAACGATGATTTTTTAATTATTGTTGATCCATAGGTAACTCTAATTAGTCCAGTGATACAAAAAATAAGTTAGTTCACTATGGCTTAGAATTTTTGTATTTTTGCAGGACACCTAGCAACAAGAAATTTTTTTGCATATTTTCATGTTTTTACTGCATATTTGAGGAGTTTTGTGACATTTTGAATGCATATTTTCACGTTTTTAGTGCATATTTTCACGTTTTTAGTGCATATTTCGCAAGTTTTTAGTGCATATTTGGATTTACTGGATTTGTTTAAAACAGATCCAGTTATGTTAAACTTTTTGTTAATTGTAATGAATTCTGAATTTTAGTTTACTTAATTCTGACAGTGTGTAAAAATGTCCCAAGTCAGAAGAAATTTGTAACTTTGTTTAAGCCGGCATGATTATTATTTTAATTTTAATTGCCGGATTAAAGAGGTTTTTGTTAATCTGCATTGATTAGTTGTTTTTTTTTTCAGGTTTCAAGAATTGCACACCAGGGTGGCATCAAAAGTAAGGTGTTTACCACTCCATTTGAATTATAATCATGTATAGTGGGAAAATAATCTAGGAAATGATTTAATATCGATTAGATAATTAATCTAATGATGTGGTTTGATAATAGCATTTTTATAATCACGTCAATGGAAAGCTTTTGTAATAACAAAATTAAAATGAAACCAAAACAAATTGTAAACAGACCACTCACTGATAACCACTGTGTCAAGGTTCACTGTGTTGTGTGGTAAGATAAAATGGATTAGCAGATAAATCATTACATGAACCAACCTTCAATGAAATTGAATTTTGTATAATATAATTTATTTTTTTGTTGTTGTAAATTGTGTGTTTTGCAGTTTGGATTTGGTACAATGACACACAACGAAGATCGTACTCATTGGTTCAAAGAAGGTGTAATTGGACTAGGGGGTAACATCTAGCTTTATTTTTTGTATATCTAATACAGTGGAATCCTGTTATTATAATCACGGTTAATAAAAATTAATGGGCTATTATTATAATTAGTTTGTTCCAAATCACTGTTTAATGTTATTTTGTTCAGTGATTATTGTTATCAAAAAGCACCTGTCTCATTGTAATAAAACCGGATTCAACTATACAGCGTGTTCCTAAAAAGGTCTAACATATTCTATGGTATATTTACATATTTTATTTTTATGAATAGTTGGCGTTCTATATGGAGTTACAAATGTGGCTGCTGGTCATCCATTCGACACCATCAAAACCAAGATGCAGGCTCAAGTCGGTTTCGAACAAAGTTCGATGTTCAAGACGATCAGCAAAACGTTGAAGAAGGAAGGTGTACGTGGATTGTATCGGTACGTGTGTCAAACATGAAATGTGTATGTCGACAGTGATCGTGGACAGTAATCATTTTTCTTTGTTATTATTGTTATAGTGGTTGCGTACCACCACTTTGGGGTTCGGGTATTTATCGTTCAGCTCAATTTGCATCTTTTGAAGCCATGTAAGTTGTTGTTGTTGTTGTTATAGATGAATTTGGATGCCTGTGGTTTGAGGTGTGAAAGTGTTGATTTTTATTTTTTGAAACGACAAGGTATACGTATCTGGATGGACGTTTCAGTACGCGAGAAATACCGTACACCGGAGGAATACAAGTGTCAGTAGGTTCTCCATAATATATCTATCTACATTCTTAGAAATGAATAAATTTTAAAATAAAACGAAAATATTTTACGATGAAACTGGAATTTTATTTTTTGTTGTAGTCGCGTCATTACAGCAGGACTTTTTGCTTCAACAGTTCGAGCAGTCATCGAGTGCCCATTAGAATATGCAAAGGTGTGTATGTACAAGTTCATAATACTGCATATATATATATATATGTGTATGTACATATACATTCATATACCTATGTGCATATACTTATTATATTCGTAATTTGAATTTGAGTAATATAACGTGTTAATCACTACATGCAGGTTAGACGACAGACGGGTCAGAATTGGACTTTTCTTAAACTTTACACGGTTTGTATTTTACTAACAAAATTTTGTTTTCAAATATTTATTTATTTATTTACTTTTGCCATCAAGGTGTGAATCTTTAGCTCACTCGGAAAAAAAATTCACTTATGTCATGTAGGGATTTGGCGTGACGTGGGTGCGCACTATCGGGCTCATGACGTCGTACTTCATTTTCATCGATTCGGGAAGGCGTCATTTCAGCGAACAATTCAATCGTCCGTTACTCGGACCGTTTTTGGCGTCGGGCATCGCCGCCACGCTCGCTTGGTGGCTCATTTGGCCATTGGAAAACATTAAAACGCAAGTGCAGGGTAGCTATGGAAAGTAAGTCGTAGTATTGAATGTTGGTTAAATTTACTAAAAACTTGAATCTAAGTTAAATTTTAACATGCACTATGCTGGCTGTGAATTTCAGAGACCTGGGAATGCTTGGACGGATGCAGCACGTGATACGAGAACGAGGCGGGTTTTTCGGTTTGTACAGAGGAATCGTTCCGGGAACGATACGAGGGTTTCTGGCTAACGGCGTCAGCATGATCGTCATGGTCAACGCTCAGAAGAAAGTCACCGAATGGGGTTTCAGAAATTAATTCATCGTTCACTTTTTTTTGTGATAATTGTTTCTTCCATGGAAACGATGTTAATGGAATTGATGCGTTGTTTTTGTGTCAATTCTCGAGTACAAAGATCTTGAACACTGTTGTATGATGTTTTTATTTCCCAAGAAGGACGTATTTGTTTTGAAATTTTTTACTGTTGTTTTATTGTGACGTTTGAAATTCAAGTTAACATTTTGTCTAATCATGATTTCCCAAAGAATAAGTATATATATATATTTTCAATTGTGTGATAATACTTTTTCTACTTTTAAGTTTATTAGATGAAAAGTTTTATTAATTTATTTTCATAATAAGGATGGCTCAATATAATATCAGCTCATCAATATTGAATTGATGAGCTATTAGTTACATGAATTATCCATCTTCGGAATAACACACTATATTCAAGTGAGGAAAAAATATCACAAAAATATTTTTACAAATTTTAATTTTCATTATGTCATTCCATTTTGTGTTGTTGATTAAATATTTCATAACTTTTATGTCATTCGATTTAGAAAGAAATTTTTTTTTAATATAAAAAAATGGAAATCACATTTTGATAGTCATTTTATATAAAGAATTTTGGTAGTCACTGTGTATAAAGAAAAGTAAATTAAATTTTTGTTACATAATTATTGGACTTAAGTTTTTGTTGTGATTTGTAAGGATACCATTAGGTAAACTTTGATTTATTTTTATTTCTATAATTATTTTATTTGATGTTTAATATCACCAAGATGACTTTTTTAAGCATTGAACAAATATAATGGGATTTTTAATATTTAATTCATGAATTACTATCATTTTTATTTTGGTGGCAAAGAACACGTCATTGACATTGTTTTGTTTTATTATTTATTATTACTAATAATAATAAACTAAACAAAAAATAATTAGACAATTTCATAATAAAAAAAATGAACTAATAATTTATTAGTTATTATATTTTTTTTTTATAGTAATTATTTTTTGTTTTTATAATTTGGTTTTATTTGTCATAATAATTAAAACTCACTTTATTGTCTATTATTTTTTGTTGGTTTATCTTTTTATTACAGTAATTATTTTTTAGTTTATTATTAATAATTATTATCTTGTTTTATTATTTATTATGTTTATTTGTGATTTATTTTTTATTATTATATAATTACCAATATTTTTTTATATGTAATGTACTTAGGATATGTAACATGAGTTTAATATCCTTATATTTAATTAACAGTGCATTATAAAAATCACAAACTTTGCTCACGATGACTTCTATATCTATAAAATATTTTATTTAAACTTAAAAACAAATCGATGTTTATTTTAATTTATTTCGAAGTATTTCTGCATTCGTCACTCATTTGCACTTCGCGCCACTTATAAGTCCAATTTAGTAATATAGTTGTAGAGGCTGACGGAAGATGGCGCCACACGTATTACTTTGAACTAAATTGGGCATCAAACGACAGTTTTCCAACAGTAATTTACATAACACTTAATATACGTAATATATAAATATAGCAAAGCGTAGATATTAAAGATCTCTGCGTTCGATTTGTGATAATTTTAATATACAAATTTAGATTTATGCAATTTTTTTACTAATTAAATATTCAAAGAGTTGAAAATTAGCAATGATTAATTTTAAATCATTACGAAGACGTACGTAAATATCATAAGGCAACTACAATTTTATTAATATTTGTTTTTAAATAATATAATTGAACGTAGTAATTAACGAGAGAAAAAAATCAACCAATCAGAGCTCGTTTTGTATCATTGTCTTTCGTGACGTCGCGGAACCGGAACTTGATATCCAGTCCCGTCCAAATGTGGATGACAGGGATGAAACACAGCTGATACAATGATGATGATGTCGGACTTACCGAATTCATCGCTTTTACTGATATATAAATAATAATTTTTAGGAGAGATTTTTATCTCATATTGTGTGTCCTAATTCCTTCATATCACAGTTCGCCATCATGTTCGTTTCATTCGCTTGGATTAATAGCAATTCTCTTGTTATCATCACCTCCACAAAGACACGCCTGTAAGAAGCAGCATCCTGTAAATTCTTCTTTTGAAACAAGCATGCCCGGTTTCTTCATGTAATAATAGCTTCATTTTTTGATGTGACTTTCCCCAAGTAAAACCATCAAGTAGAAGACCAACTGGATCATGTCGAAGTTAACGTCTCTATTAACGACTGTTTTGGTTTGTCTTCTTTGGATTTCGTACGCAGCTTCTTCAGGTGCAGTATATATATATTTTTTGTGCATTTAGTTGTGTGTATTTAGTTGCATTCTTGGATGGTATATAGAACATGAAAGTGAAACTTATTTTATTTATAATTTGACTGTAAATATATTAAAAGTATACTAAATAATATACATATATAAAAGTATACTATACCTGTATATAAGATAAATATACTTTTGTATGTATTTGCACTGTATTGAAGGGTTCATGCTCTGTAAAATGTCATCATTCATAGGGTTTGTCCTGTTTCGAATACTGTAACTATAAAAGTTAAGAGGGAAATAAATTAATAAAAATATAACCATTATACATATATTGTATATGGTATATACCGTACAGTACTTTAACAAAAAAAAGTTTTATTTTGTATTTTTTTAATGCATTAAAAATACAAACCTATAGTGAGTGGTCTACTCATTGTCATCCTACATACCTTGTGTTAATCATCAACATCCTTGGAAAGAATTTCATTAACTGTTGATTACCTCACTATGTTACGGTTAACACCCTGTCATTGAACATGAAAAATCAATACGTATTCATTTTGCGTCACATGAGCTGATATTTTTATATATTAAATGTGTTTGTGCAAAAACATAAAATAAAATATTACTAAAAAATTATTTATTAAAAATAATATATTTGGAAATATATTATTAATATACAGTCGCACCTCTTTAAACCACCACGCTTGGTACTCATTTGGTAAAAGTTTGGCAGTGAACGAGGGTGGCGGATTAATGTGCGGGAAGATGCATTGGTTCTGTGTTATTTAGTGGCGAAAAACAAGGGGGAGGGGTCGACTGTAATATAAATATATACCAGGTCTACTGTAACACATGTGTGTATGTTAATTTAGTATTGCGATTGAAAAGAGCGTAATAGATGGAAGAATATTTTTTTTGGAATTGATTATTGGCCATTACGAGAAAAGTCTTAATCTTAATTAAGATAACAATGGTCTTAATTAATTCTAGTTAACTTCCTTCCAACGAAGAAGAAGCGATAACAATAACTTTAATGTTGATCAAATCACTTATTACGTCTCGACCTTTACTTTTCAAGAAACTTGAAACTAAATACCAAATAAGACTTCTTATACAAGATTTTACAAAACTTTTTGTTTAAGAGTGTGAACTGTTTTTGCGAAAATTGTATATTTTACTGTATTTCGATATCAAAGATTTTTCAAGAAACTCATTTTTAACGTTAAGGCAGGAAATTGAAGAAAAAAGCTCATCATGGCAATTCCAAGGAAGCCACTGTGATTTCCTATCTTTTACTCCTTTTTGATAATGAGAAATGTGTAATTTTTTACTGCTTTAATCACGTCAAGTTTTGTTTACATATTCGGATGCAATTCTTCTTTTTTTATGGTGGTTCGTGGTTTTGTTGGTAAGAAAAAACCAGCGCCAACAAGTTGCAATAGATCATTTCGGTGGTCTGACATTTTCGCACATGGAAAACTAGCTCATAGGTTGACATTGTAAAATGGCCTTTTAACAGTAAATAGGTGTGTAAATAGTGATTCATGGAACACTCGGTTCACTTCAAAAAATACCTATTGAGTAATACTAGGTGCAGCAGTAAGGTTGCAGGAAACGAGTTGAATTGGAAAGTTTATTGACCAACTACTACATTGATGTTTTCCTTATATCCTGGCTCTTTTTTTGATACTACCCGAACAACAACACTCGTTTTCAATATGTCCCAACTTTGACGTTCACCACAAATGCAACAATTCAATAATTTTAAACAAGATTAAAAAATGATATATTTGAAATTTTGTTGTTTTTTTTAGCAGATTATATATATATATATATATATATTTTTATATATATTTTGGAGAAATATTTTTTAGTTTTGGCTAAAATAAAATATATTTTTATATCGATGATATCATGATGATGTGGATTTCAGAGGCTGAAGTGCGTTATGTTCTCAAAGATACGAGGGAGGATATTTTAAGGGAAGTGTGTTGTTATCAGATTGTCATTTTCTACGAAGGGAAAGATCAAATATCATCGTTGTCAAATGGTTGGCGAATGCAAATTCGGTGTTTTGATTTTTACGCTTATCAATTCGTTTGGTTTTGTGAGGGATTGGTTGGAAGAATAAAAAAGTGTGATGGTTGGTGGTATTGATTTTTGTAGAAAAGTGGGAAAAAGCCTCTCGTCACTGAACAGTTCCTATGCTTTTTACTTTAATGATGATTACTTGCACGCAACTTTCGGTGCAGCTTTTTTTTTTACAATTATTAATACTACTTTGAAATTATACAGGGTGTTTCAAAAAATTTATATACCATAGGTAATGTGCTGATGTAGGAAGACCTTTGGGACACCCTGTAGTGATTTATTGAATTTTAATTAAAAAAAAGAAATCATGAATTTGACTAAAGGAAGAATGTATACGGGGTGTCTCAAAAATTTTCATTGAACACTTTTAAAAGTGTATTGCCCATTTTTTTAAAAGTGTATCACACATAAAAGTTACTAGTAAATGCCTAAAAACATGTATGTATGTATGGAAACTTTTGGTACACCCTGTAGTGAGTTTAATTTATATAATTTTTTGCTTAAAATGTGACGATAGAAAACTATTGAATACAATTTTTGTTTTGAGAATTTAAAATTGTTGTAATAGTGATTTGCACTACTGTAATCATGTTGCGCCATTATGTCTAGTGTATTATATTGAGAGTAATAAATAATTGAGCATCTGCAAAAAAAATTGAAAATAAACTGCAAAAAAAAATCTGAAATTTTGATTGATGGGACAAACATATAAACATACAGACAGCAAATTATATTGTCAGATGTGAAATATTATTATTAGTTATAATGTTGAAATTAGTGATTTTTTTTCACATTCAACTTGTAGACCTATTTTGAATATTTTTATATATTTATAATTTTGAAAGAAAAAATTGCTTTTTACAATTTTTGCTTGATTATTTAAATTTGTAATAATTTAAATTTTTTTTTTTAAAATTAAAATTATTTTTTTTTTTTAAATTTAGAATTTGAACCTATCATTCAACACGTCGTCATCGAACCTAGTGTCGTTCACGTCGGAGACGATTTCGTGTTGCGGTGCGAGTTCTTGAGCTCGTTCGGCGACGACGTTTCTTGGACTCAAAATGGAAGTAAACTGGAGAGTTTTTCCAACGTCACCACTGATGAAAACAATTCGAACCTCACCGTGGCGAAGATGCATTTCGCTTCCGCACAATCTCACCAGTCTGGAAATTATACGTGCCATGTGAAGAGTGCCAATGTTTCGGCCAACAGCTCAGTTTATCTTGTCATTTCAGGTGAGTGTTATTTATTTTATTTATTCATTTATTTATTTGCTTGTTTGAGCTGGACGAAGTGAAGTAAGGACTATACCTTTTGGGGTTCAATGTTTCGTTTATTTTTTGGTGGTTGTTGATGTTTAACGATTGACTGACCAAACGTCACGGTAATGTGTTTCAGTTTTTGATTCGATACCTCTGTCCATTCGACTGGTTCCGTGGGTCGTTGCCGGACTCGGTCATCGAGTCGTCATGAATTGCACGATCCATGGCTATCCACTTCCACCTTCGATCCAGTGGACGAAAGACGACGCGACGGTCGAAAGCAGCGAGACCATCAACGTGTCGCAGCGCGTGATAAACACCAGCGAAATCACGTCGACGTTGGAAATATTCAACGTGACTGAATCGCACCTAGGATCTTACGAGTGTTTGGCTAACTCGAATCTCAGATCAATAAGCGGGAAAGCGAACGTCATCGACAAAGGTTTGCTTTGCATGCACTTGTGGGTTGTTTGTGTCGGTGCAATATTGTATAAACGTGTCGTCGTCGTCGTTTAAAGGTTTGAATCCACCTAGCAACGTCACCGTTAGTTTTGCATCTCCCCATTCGCTCGAACTCAAGTGGCACGCTTTCTCGAGGGACGTTCCCATCGACGAGTATCGCATCGAAGTCAGGGGAAAGGGCATCGAGTTCAATAAGGAATTTTCAGTGTCGCACAAGTTGTCACATAAAATTTCGGATTTGCAGCCAGGCACGCCTTACATGTTCAAGGTGATTAATTTTTTGTATTTATCAATATTTTTGATTGATTTCTACTTACTTATTTTTTCAAATATGCCTTTGTTATTTGGTGTTTTTCTCAGATTAGTTCGTGCAATCATGATATTGGTTGTAGTAACGAGTCATGGAGTGACAACATCACTCTTCCTGGATGTGAGTTTTGTTTGTCCTATTTTGGTTTTAAAATAATATTAACATTTTTTTTTTAATGTTTTATCAATTTTTGGTGCATGTTTAAATTTTCTATTTATTACATCTTTAGATTCTAGTCCACCTACAAACGCTCAGCTGACGTGCCATTACGACAATATAAGTAGAGGCAGCTTCATCGACGCCAAATGGGACGAACCTTCCGATCCGCAGAGCCAAATTTTGTATTATAAGGTCAGCCATTTTAATTTTTGTTTTGTTGTTACTGTTCTATGTGTTATACAGGGCATAATCTCTGCATTATACATAAGCAAATTTTTAACTGTAATGATATGATTCCGCTGCGTTTCATAGGCGGAACCGCAAGTTTCGTGTTTTTTTAAGTTTGTTGATCCATCCATCCATTCATTCACAGATAAGAATCATGGGTTCTGCTTATTACATGAACGGTCACGGGTCTGTCTTGAACGAACCCGAATTGGTGGAAGTGAAGCGGAACGAGACGGGGATCAAATATCCAGTGAACGTCAACACCAATTACACGCTACAAGTTTGTGCCGTGACTAGCGTTGGTTGCGGATCCTATAACAACCAGACGAATTCCATCTGTTCCACGCCACCTTCAGGTGCAGTGATACCACCGATTGGATGAACCTTTTTCTTTTTTCAAGGATACATTGCGCTAAATAATGAAAGGAACTTTTCGTTTAATTTCAGTGCCAAACAAACTGCCCCATTTCGACCTTCAGAAAGACGAGACGATGGAAAGTTGCTGCAAACTGAAACTGAAGATGAAGTGGATCTCGCAACGCAATGGGCCCATCAGGTGATTTATTATTTAACGTTATATTCATTCGTTTTGGTTTGTTAGTTTTTACATACAAAAACAAGACGACTCAATGAATTTTGATGAATGAGCTGTCTTATGGATTTGTCTTAGTCTGTTGAGTGACGCTGGTTATATATGGCGTCAATGAAAAACCAATATGGTACAGACGCTCCATTATTTTTTAGACCTTCCTAAAGACTAATTGGCTTGATAGATTTTGATGAATGAGGTGTCTCTTCGTCTTAGTCTAACGAGTGTCACTGCCTACATAATTTTGATTAAAAACCAATATGACAAATGCTATATGCCAGTATATAAAGAGTGTGCTTGAAAATCAATTTTAATATATTTGTTAATGATTTTAATTTTTTGAAAAAAGATGTTATCGGATCATCCTGTACAAAATGAAGACCGGAAGGCAAAGCATGCCCTTGCCAGACCTGATCGATTTGCAATCGTACGACGAGGTTCACAAGGAAAGTTCGTACGGTGCTTACGTTGCCGAAGCATTCAATGGGTGAGAATCGTCGTCAACTTTTGGTTCACGGCGGTCCAACTTCTATTTTAAAGTTTTGTCAGTCGAAGTTCATCCCGACGCAAAACGTTTGCTTTCAGAGAAAAATATCGATCGGAAATAATCCTCGGAGACGAGAAGCAGAGCGACTGCAGGAATCCTCGTCTGGCTCATCGAGGATCGCGTTCGACCGTCATCGAAGAAGACGAAGTCGAGACGGTTCACGACGGAGAACTCGCCACCGAAACGTATTACTCGGGTTTCGTCGAAGTCAAAGTGATTGGAAAAGACGACAAGGTAAGTGTTTTTGTTTTGTTTCTTTCTTCCAGAATCATAGGTAGTTGCATGTGTTTGTATTTTTCCGAACACCTTTTTTGTTTTCATAGGTTTTAACGAAACGAAGTAGTTTGTTCGCGCCGATAAAAACAGGTAAGGGGTGACTTGAACTTCAATATTATTGAAATGATGGAGCGCGAGTTCAATTAAAAGTTCACTTTGGACAATTTCTTTAGGGCGAAAACCGTCCAAAGATAGTCGATGACGCTTGAAACTTACATAGTTGTCGTTATACACGTTATCGGCTGTTTTTGGACGGTTTTCTTTGTGTTTTATGTAATTTAATTTAATTCTGTTTTTTTTTTATGTATAGGTTCAAATAACTATGGTATCCAAGCAACTGCATTGGGAGTTATATGCGGTTTAGTGATCGTCATCATTATATTAGCTGTTGCTCTTTGCGCTTTAAGGTACGTTTATACGTTCGTTTGTTTTTTGTACAGTTTTTGTAGAGTGAAATTGAGAAGAGTTGTTTGAAGTAGGCTTGTTTTGATTTTGCTTAGTAAACGTAACAATCTTCACGATTACGATGGAAGCTATCACTTGTGCAGCTTTTGCGGACCGATTCCGTGGTCACGAACTGCTGGAATGGGTAAGTGCAATAGGTGAAAATTTCAATACCGTTGACTTGTCGTACAGGGTGTTCCTAAAAAGGATCCACTCAAAAACTTTGTTTTGGAGATTGATATTGGTGAAAAATGTCAGCAGGAATGCCAGTTCTTCCACCTCTGGACCTGAAACCGTTGAAACCCGACGGTTTGCCCGCCGCTTATCAAGAACGTCACAAAGATAGCGATCTCTTATTTCAAAGAGAGTTTGAGGTTAGTTTTTCAACATTGTGATAGAATCTTAGTTCATTAAGTTTTTGTTTTTTTTTAATTGAATGTGCGTTGTGTGTTGTCATTAGGCTCTTCCCGAAGCTTTTCGTGACAGGTCAACGAATGCGTCCGATATGGTGGAGAACTTTTTCAAAAATCGTTATCCGGATATTAAAGCTTGTAAGTCGGTTGTTTATTTTTCGAATTGGGTCACCACTGTGACATTGAAAAATATAGACGATAAAACGTTTTCGTTGATTATTTATTTTTTTTAAAAGGATGACCGTTTTAATTGATTCATGATTTCAGATGATCAAACGAGAGTCAAGTTGTCACTCCAGGAAAACGTTGTAGGTTCCGATTACATCAATGCAAATCACGTCATGGTACGTAACTTGCTGGTTGGAGTGTCGATTTGTTTTCAGCGCCGAATGAAAAATTTGCAATAAATTTGCAGGGCTATAAGGAAAAGAAGAAATTCATATGTGCCCAAGGACCGTTGGAAAAGACCGTCAACGATTTTTGGCGAATGATCTGGGAACAGAAAGTGACCATTATCGTCATGGTAACATGTCTCGAGGAAAATGGAAAGGTAACTTTGGTGTACAATGTTTGTTTGTTTATTTATTTATTTATTTATAATTTATTTTATTTCATGTATTTCTTATTTTTTTTATATATATAATCGGACTGATGATTGGTTCTATTTCAATTGTAGAAAAAATGTACCAAGTACTGGCCGGACGACGACGAAAGTCAATTTGGAAACCTTACCGTAACGCTGGAGAATTGCAAATCGTGTTCAGATTACGTGATCCGAAAACTAACCGTCTGCCTTAAAAAGGTAATGGGCAAAGTTTTGTATCCGTCCGTCGCTCGCAATGTATAGAAATCCAATCGTTTCTATACAACTCCCAAACTCTTTTGGCAAAGTATTAAATGGAACGTTTGTGTTAATCAAGAATTTAGGGTTTGGTTTTTTAAATTAAGGCTTAAATTTGGACTACAGAAAAAAATCGTCAATTGTCAACTTAATTATAAAACCTAATCTAAAAGGTCTCCTGACATGTAATTTTTAGTGTGGCCAACGGAGCAATTGTGACGTCGGCTTTGTCAAAATGTTTTTGTTGGTTTGGCAAGAAACTGACGTCGCAGTTGTCCGCAAATTGCTCCACTTGCCACACCAAACGTTGCATGTGTTAAGAGACTTAAATAGATGTATGTATACAAGATGTTATTTCATACATTACCAGAATAGATTAGTCTGTAACATACATTTTGTTTGTAACATACATTTTGTCTGTAACATACATTTTGTCTGTAACATACATTTTGTCTGTAACATACATTTTGTCTGTAACATTTCTTTTGTCTGTAACATTCCTTTTGTCTGTAACATACATTTTGTCTGTAACATACATTTTGTCTGTAACATACATTTTGCCTGTAACATACATTTTGCCTGTAACATACATTTTGTCTGTAACATAACATTGTCGGTATCATTTCTGTGCATTGTCGATAACATGTACACTGTTAATTATTGTCTATTATCAATTGAATATGTTGCAGGAAGATGGCGTTTCGGAGGTGAGGGATGTTCTTCAATATCATTACTTAACCTGGAAAGACTTTCTCGCTCCCGAACATCCCGGAGGCATTTTGAAGTTCATCAAACGCATCAACGAAGTATACTCGTCCGACAAGGGTCCAATACTCATTCACTGCAGGTGACCGATGATAGTGGTGTGTTCATTACAGTCGTAGTGAAAACAAAATACGTCAACGTTGTGTGTGTGTTCTTTCTTTTCAGTGCTGGGGTCGGCAGAACGGGAACTTTGGTCGTCATCGATTCCCTTCTCCAGCAGATCAAGGAAGAAGGACAAATAGAAATTTTCAACTTTGTAGTCAGCGTTCGAAGGCATCGGAATTTTCTTGTCCAGTCTCTTGTACGGTTTTCATTATTTTTGTTTGTTTTTAATCGAGTGTTTGTTTTTTTAGTTTGGTTACGAATTTTGTACGATTATTAATTTTCATGTGTTTCAGAAACAATATATATTCATTTATCGTGCGCTCATGGAATTTGCTCAATTTGGAGATACAGAATTGAGGGTTTCGTCGTTGGCAACGCAGTACTCGCAACTCTGTACGCAGATTAAATCGGGGAAGTCGGCGTTAAAGGCAGAATACGAGGTATGAAAAGTTGGAAATTATTTGTTTTATTTAATTTTAATTTTAATTTATTATTTCATTTAAATTAATTTAAATTTGTTATTTTATTTAATTTAATTTAATTTAAATTTATTATTTTATTTAATTGATAGTTGGAAATTAAAACTGGTTTACATATTGTCAATGTTTGAATTTTGTTTTAGAAATTGAACCTCATCATAGAAGACCAAAAGACATGCGATGTTGCAACCATGGATGTCAACGCCATTAAAAACAGATTTTCTACTATAGTTCCTTGTGAGTAATTGGGACGTGTGTTAAAACCGAAATGTTAACTCATTTTTAAATGGTACCTATTTTTATATTCATCATTGATATTATGTTTTTATCATTTTATTTTGTAATTTACAGATGATAGAAATCGTGTAATTCTTACTCCAGTGCCTTCAAGAGAACATTCCTCTTACATCAACGCATCCTACATGCAGGTAAATTGATACCACCCCCTTGTGTGTTATGAGCTTGAAATGGGTTTTTCAATCATGAAGCAAAGTTTTTGATTGCATTATTGTGTCGATCACTTTTTTGTTCAGGGTTTTGATCGGGCTTGTTCATTCATCATCACTCAAGATCCATTGGAAGCAACAGTGAATGAATTTTGGCGAATGGTTCACGAACAGAATTCATCATCGGTGATAATGCTCTCGGTTCAGTCCACTCCTCAGGTTTGTGTTTATTTGTTAGTATTATTACTATGAGACACTTTGGTTACTTGTGGGTTTGCATAGAAAACATGCTTGTGGTTGTTGTCATTAACAAACCTAAACTTGTCTATGGGTGTGGATACTAGTTTAGGTTGGTTAAAAAAAAGGACACTTTAATTTTGTAACTAAACAGGTGAACATACCCAAACACACCGTAGATCTGTTTTAGGTGAGTTAAAATTAACTACTAGCGCCACAAGCGTGTTTATCATGCAAACCCACAAGCACTCGCGTCTCATGTCAGTATTATTTTGTTAATCTTGAATGTAATTCATGATGTAACAGTACTGGCCAAACGAAGAGGAAGACTACGACCACATTTCTGTCACCTTTCAAACGATAGAAGAACTTGATCATTTTACAAAGAAACAGTTTGTCGTTACGAACACAAAGGCAAGTTTTTAATATGTTGTTTGTTTTAGGCCTGTTTTTCGATGTACTGTATATATATTTTTTGTATTTTATATTTTATTTTATTTTCTTGTTGTTGCAGAGTTCGAAATCTAATTCCGTGTCGCACTATCACTTCCCCAAGTGGACGACCGAAGTTCCAGCCGACACCGAAGGTATCATAAAGCTTGTCAAGTTGTTGAATTTGAAGCCTGCCAGTGTGGAAGACAGTGATAATCCAATCATCATTCACTGCAGGTAAGCTATTGTACATTTATTTTGTGTAACGTCGTTGTCCCACGCGACACTGACTTTTATTTATGTGTGTAATTTAGTGAGGCTGGTCATCATAGCAGCGTGTTTGTGGCGTGCTGCATCTTGGCTTTGCAAATTGAATACGAGCAGCAGATTGATGTTTTCCAGCTGGCTCGTAATTTGCGATCCCATCGATCGGGGTTGTTTAAAAATTTTGTAAGTACATTTTTTATTTTATATATTTTAAGATGAAAGTATGTCGGAGAATTTTTGAAGACAAAAGAAGTTTCCTTAAATTTTCATTAGTTGACGTGTCATTGAAGGGTTTGGTGTAAAAGTAAAAAGGGTGTTGAGTAAAAATTTGCAATTTTTACAAGGAAAAACGCGTTTAAAGGTCTGAACTTATCTTCCGGCTTATGGGCTTCTCACACTTGTTGCACTAATATCTTTGCACGTATTGTTGTTTTGCTAAAAAATTATGTTAGAATGACAGAATTGCAAACTGATACGTTCGAAAAATGATTCTATGTAATTTTTGACAGAAATGATATTTGACACTTTTTTACCCCCTTCAATTATACTCGTTTTTACACATATGTAACCTTAGTTTCACCGATGCGCGAGTTGAGACATAGGGCGACATCTTGTAACATACCGATTTCAAAATCCGTATATACGGTGTATGTAAAGTGTGTTCTTTAAAAATTGTTAATTTGCTTGTTTTTTGTTTTGTTTTGCTTTGCTAGGAAAGCTACAAATTTTGCTACCAATTTGCACTGGATTATTCGAAGACTATGAACAATGACTCGACAGAGGTTGCTTGAGAAAAATGAAAATTTCTTAGTGATGATGATGATGATGATGATAATGAAAGACTAGGAACCTGGGCCATCGTCGCTTTTGATGGGAAATGAACTGGGGGACTTTTTTGAAATATTAATTAAGCAAGATTGTGATAACTTTTGCTAGGTATTTCAGAGCCATGTCATTTATATATAAAGATGGGGACAAACCAAGTAATAGTACGAGCGTTGCGCTATTCAGTAGGAAAAAATGATAGTTTGTGTTGCTACGAAATGACTTGAATTTCTTGATCCAAGATTGAATCGATGTCATAACATTCGCTTTATTTTATTTTATTTTATTATTTTTTTGTACATTGTAATCGAGAGCTGTACTTGAACTTTTGGTACTGCAGTTAGGCCTATTAGCTCCCCTGGTGTTGAATCTTGATAACGTGCAGTAAAAAAAAGCTTAGACAGTGACATCTAGTGGGGTTTTTTTTGTTTATATTTGTAAAAGGTTTTTGGAATAGAATTTTTACAAAGAATTTCGAAATGTTTTATGTATTGAAATCGTACGGAAAAGAAGGTCCATGGTTTTTTTGGCGAACGTGCTTTTCGATATTTTCGATTTTCTATTTTACATAGGATCTTTGATATTTTCAAAATTTGGAAAAATTGTTTTTCTTTTTTTTTATAGGATATTTGGGAATTTCATTTTGTGCCAGATATTACTTAGAAAGTTTTATTGCTAGTCAATATTTTTCATATGCAAGAATTTTGTTTTTTGTTTTTTGTGACATGTTCAGTGCTAAAACACAAATATATTGTGAAACACAAAAAAAACTGCAGCCAGTGGTTTGTTGCTTGATCTCAGTCATTTCTCATGCATTTATATTAATATATTATAAATGATATTCATCTTTTAATCTCTCTCTTAATCTCTCTCCCGTTCATAGTATTTTTTTTTTTACGAGTGTATATAGTTTTTATGGTGCGAACAACTGAATACCGGTAGTAGACAGTTAAATATCGACATTCCCCCTTTTTCGTTCTTTCCTTTTTTGTAAATAGCTATATCCATAGCTGACACACAATGAGAGTTGTAGCCGCCGACACATAATGGAGTTGAAGAAGAAAAACACAAATTGCTACAGTTTCAATATTAGTTTTATTTTTCGAAAGCTATTTGCTATAATACCAGTGATTTTTGTAGATCTTTCCCAACATAGTTTCAGCTTCTGTCTATCGATTTCTAGCACGCGTTTGAGGTCTCGTACAACTCGGCACGTGATTTGTACGAATACTACTACTACGTCACTGGACTTTGAAAAAATATGGGCTTAGGTAGAGTTTTGTATCTTTAACATACGTATAAATATCTTTTGTAAAAAAAAAAAATTAATTACGTGCTGTATGTCTATTGACGTGAATGCTTTGTACGTGTTAACTAAAGTAGTTTTTGTTTTGTTTCGATTTAGGTTCGTAATTTGAATTCCGATATTGAAAGCGGATGTATATAATATATAAACGTTGATTACTTGTGCTCGTGATAGATTTTTATAAGGGTTTCTTATACTTTAAAATGACGGTGCTTTTTTTTTGTTCGTACGATTATTATTAACTATGGTCGTTAATTATTATTGAACGATGATTTGCTTTTGTGTTTTACTACTGCTTTGATCTTAAACCAGCTTATTTATTAACTTTTTTTTTTTTTTAATTTGAATTTATGAAACTTGTACAAAATAATTAATAAACAATTTTCAATGATTACTTTATAATTTTGAAGTAGATCGTTAGCCTAGCATTTTATTTTTTTTTGACAAAAGTAATAGTAAAAACAGAAATTTTATAATGACTTAAACTTTAGTTTATTTTTGGGGCCTACTTAGTTTATTTTATATTTATAAATGTTTATCTTTTATTAATAAACGTTTATTTTATATTTATAAATTATTTTATATTTATTGTATAAATTGTTATTTTATATTTTATGTATATTTTTAAAATTACATATTTTTGTTTATTTTGTGGTATATTTATTTTATAAAATTTATTTTATATTTTGTATTTGTTTTTAAAACTTTTATGTTTATTTTTTTTTAAAAAAATTATATTTATTGTATATAATTTTATTTAATATTTATTTTGTATTTATATTTTAAAAGTTTATTTTGTATTTTTTTTTTTTTTTAATTTTAATTAATTTAATTTAATTTCTAAATTTCTGAAAGCAATTCGCGCAGTTTTTACCACTGCGTTGTAATCACACTATAGACAGTGCCAGTTTTACGTATTAACAAGTTCTCATTTGTCACACGAGATCGCGCTACTGTTTTTTTCAACCAATATTTAAACATAGCGCGAAATGCTATTCGGAAAAGTTTGCTTGCCATACTTTTTTTTTTTACATTTATTTCCTTATTCATCGATTTAGAGAATTTTTGAAACATTGAATTGATAATCTTTATAATAGTTTAACCCGAACAAACGTAAAAAAAAATAATTTTTAATATGTAGTTTGACAATTTTGAAATGGTGCTACATTTAGCTTATTACTTTTTTGTCTGCTGCTATGCTCGAGAAGAAGAAGGAGAAGAAGCGAAGTTTTGTCGTGAGCAACAACGCAGGTGTTGTTGTTGAATCGTCCCGTTTGTTATATTATTAGTTGATTACAATTACAAGCTGTTTTCAATGTGATAAACAACTCTAAACGGTGTTGTTCTAATACAGGTAAGGACTTAAACTAGCATTTTTTTAAAGTTATTATTAAAAAGGTTTGGTGATGAACGATGATGACCAAATAACAAGTCTGGTTTAAAGTGACTCGTTCACTCTACTTGTACTTTGTGTTGGTTGGTGAAGCCGTAGATAAAGCTCAATAGCACAATAACTTGAACGAGTTTATTGTATTTATTTTTTTTGTGTGTTAATATATTGTATAGATATAATGTGGTATGTGTCATTTTGGTTGTTTTTTTTTTGGCATTGAAGTTATAATGAGGATAATTAAGTCACGTGATTATTTTCATATTTAATAATAGGGTTGAATGTATGAATAATGGAAGGAGTGCGAATTATGTGGGATTGTATTTTTTTTTTCTATTATTCAAATATAAAAAAAAAATTTACAAAATAAGATAGATATTAAATTAAAAATTATCAAATTAGTTATCAAAATTATCAAAAAATAACATTTAAAATGTCACATAGTTGGCTTAGTTAAAAAGTCGTAGTATATGTTAGCTCTTTTAAAAAGTTGAGTAGTATATGTTAGCTCTTTTGAAAAGTTGTTTAGTATATGTTAGATCTTTTAAAAAGTTGTAGTATATGTTAGTTCTATTAAAATTTTTTCAGTATAACGTATACTACAACTTTTTAATATAGCTAAAAATTTTTTAACTAAATCAACTTTTTAAAAGAGCTAACCTATACTAAACAACTTTTTAACATAGCTAACATATAAGCTACTACAATTTTTTTTAATGAACTAACATATATAATTTTTTATACTAGATCTAACATATACAATTTTTTAATAGAGCTAACATTTACTACAAATTTTTAATAAAACTATGTTAGCTCCATTAAAAAAAGTTGTATATGTATGTTAGCTCTATCAAAAAAAAGTTGTCAAATTTTTTATCATGAAAAATTAGATTTGAATCAAGAACAATGAAGTTTTCAATTTCATCGTTTTTTGTTTTGTATATATAAATTATAAACGTAGAACAATGAATTTATTGTTTCGATAAATAATCGAATACATAATATATACATATAACATGTATTCATGAGAGAAAAAAATGTGTAATAATTTCATGTTGGAAAACAGTTGGCACAGCCTATTAAACGTATCACGTGACAACTTCCGATCATGACATGCCTCCCTTTTTAGGATAAAAACGCGATAAATTATTTATTCAAATAGCTCTAGGTGTTCTTATGGTTTCCAATTTTCTTCAGCAGTTAAACTAGGATAACACTATTATATATATATATATATATATATATATATTGCATATAAAATAAACATTGGGTTGGTTCCCCTCATTCAACAAGTGGTCCACCAAACAACGCATGGCAGAAGAAGATTTTTTCTTCTGCCAAATACCACACGACATCTCGTGTTTGTTGTATTATTTTGTTGTCACACTGCTTCGTGAATGAATGGAAAATTCATGTTTGGGATGCGAAGAAGTGTTTGGGACAAAAAATATTTTGTTGGGAACATTGGATGTTGGTTTGCTAGAGACAAAAGCAAACAGCTGCTGCTGTTGCTGCTGCTACGTCTGCTTGTTTTGCATGATGATGATGAAAAAAAATGTTGACAGGCGTTTTAAACGCAGATGTTCTAGAGACTTGACTTGTTTAGTGGCTCGTTAATTCGTTCGTTTAGGATTCGTTTGAAGTCGTTGTGAGTTCAAGTAGGGTTGAATAGTCTTTCGATTTTATTATTATTTTTGTTGTTGTTGAAATGGTGACAGTGGTATTTTTTGTTTTAACTATTGGTGCGTACTGAATGACCTTGCTGTACACACTTGAGCGCTGACATTTTTTGTTTTAAAGATTTTTTCTTCTTCATCTTCATGGGTGAATAATACCAACATTTCCTCAATGCTGAGATTTAAAACCTGACAGTTGTCAACATTGATGATGATGTTGCAATTGTTGATGAGGTCAAACTCACGATTTGTCGCGTTGATTTGCATAATGATTTGAAGGGCCTGGTGTAAAAGGGTGTTAAGTAACTTTTTTGTTTTTGACAAAAAAGTGACCTAGGTGCATTTTTTTAATGCGTTAGGTCGGGGCAAATTTTTTTACTCACATAACACACAATTTTTTGAGCAAAAACAACAATATGTGCAAAAGTATTTGTGCAAGAAGTGTGAAGTAGCCCATCAACAAGAAAGTCTATTAGTTCAGATCTACCAGACCTTTCAATTTTCAATGGTAAAATATCTTTTGGTACTCTGATGATAACGTCCCCCAAATTGACATATTTTAGATTTTGTTTGTGTTTTTTGCACGAGACAATGGTTACATATATTTTATACTCTATATTTATTTATTTATTTATTTATTTATTTATTTATTTATTTATTTATTTGTTATCATACATTCCATTGTTATATTAGTTTCACTTGTGAGTTTGTGAGTGAGCTGAAAATTGAACTTATAGTGCCATCTACAGTCGTTTATGAGAATATACTGTATAGTTCAATGTACAAAAAAACCCGCATAAAACGAGATTCACATAAGTCCTTCGGATAAAACAAAAAACGCACAAGTCCAACGTAAATTAAAAAATCGCATATATAAATAAATAAATCGAAAATCGCAGAAATCAAAAATGAAATTACTCAAAACTCGCATAAATTAAATATCGAAATTTCTTAAAAATGGCATAAGTTTCAATTTGCATAAATCGAAACATGTAGAATTCAAAAATGAGATTTTTTTTTGCATTATGTACATATATAATATATTTGTATGACTGTATGTAAAGAGTATTAATGTAGGTACTTGTTTTGTATATGTGCTTATTCTATTCACTGTTTCTAGTGTGTTCTGCAGTAGAATAATAATAATAATGGACAAGACAATGGTAATGACATTTTTTGTTTTATATGTTTTTGATGGGTTTTCAACCCCCATCTTTGGAAACACTAAACCGTGGATTATCAAATGAATTGTATTCTGTCCGTCTACAATGTCGAGTTGAGAACTTAGGATTGCATTTGTTGCACTTAATTGGTTATAAATTCAATTACCGCGAGCTACAATATCCATTTGATGAACCTTGGAATGCGTTTTAACGATCAAGTGCAACTCGGTTATTAAAAATAAGAAAAAGTGTTTTATTTTTACTGATGACACCACAACTGCTTTTAGCAGGTAGTAGTCAACAGGTTATTATACAAACAGAAATTGCCAACAGCAATGGTAACACATTATTATAATGATTATCATTTTAATTGCCATAGTTCCTGCTTGCTTTCGCTACTATTCAAAATACAATGTCGAAACTTCTCAGGAACAATTGTTTTGTTTTTATGCATACAAAGCTTACAAAGTGATGGGCATTTCTCATATACAGTGCTAGTTGGTAACCCGTACTGTAGCACGTGAGGATGTTTTTTTCTTTGTGCACATTCACGTTGTTATGGTTTTCCTGGTTTTTTTTTGGAAACATTCTTCCATGGACAGATAAAAACGCTTATCTTTTATTATTTAGTTTAATAGCTGGTAACCCTTGCTATAGCAGGTGAGAATGCACTCTGTGGACTGTGGTGCACTCTGATTTGGGATTCATCTTGTATATTCTTCATCTTTGTGTATACTCACGTTGTTTTTGGTATTCCTTGTGTGCTAGGTGTGTTTTTACTTGTTGTGATGGAAACATTTTTATCATGGACATAGATAAATGATATATTACCCTTTTATTATTATTATTATACATTTTACATTAGTTTCACTTGTGAGTGATTGAGGTGGAAAGTGAACGTATAGGCCTACTGCCATACAGTCGTTTATTAGATATACTGTAGTATAGTCCAATAGTGTACCGAATAACGCATAAAAACGACAACCGCGTAAGTCCTTCGCATAAATCAAAAACCCCAAAAATCCAATGTAAAAACAAAATCGCATATATAAATAAACGAATCGAAAATTGCAGAAATCAAAACTGGAATGACTCGAAACTTGCATAAATCGAATATCGAATGACTCAACGATCGCATAAATTTAAATTCGCATATATCGAAATATGCAGAAATCAAAAATGTTTTTTTTTGCATTATGTATGCACATAATCTGTACATGACAGTAGGCTATATAAAGACTATGCTTAAAAAGCATTT
>JAQIWH010000673.1:0-43033 GCA_034695005.1 Cryptops parisi | reverse complement strand
TCTTGAAACTTCCAAAAAATATGTATTATTAAAAATGTAGTTTTTGAATAGAAATAAAATGAACTGTTTTCTTACCTTATAAGTAGGGTTGTCATAGGCAGACTGAGATTTATGAGCAGAAATAGGCGCTGTCGCCGATCCTTGTCTCCTTAACAAAAGCACCAGTAAGGCTACGAAGCCTAAAATGCATACAGCAGCTACAACAGCGACGGCCACCAATGCCTCGTAGTAGGAATTGGAGTTAGTAGCTGACTCTGATGACACTCCTCCATCGGCTGCTGACGTTTCCAATTTCTCTGTTAAAAAAAGACATGTGTATTAAGTGAAGTAGTCAGCTCTTCAAAATACACTCTAAACGCTCTTCATTTACGAGTTAATCACCCATTCCACTAATCTTATCTTTTTAATTTATTTCATTGTGCGTTTCTATGTTTGTCTTGTCATTATGTTTCTTTGTCCCCAGTCGAACGTTAAATTTAACAATAAACAATTCCACTGATCTTAGCATTCCTAGAGAACTTCGTGACAAGTGACAAAAAAAAGTTACTTCCTGAATATTGAAAAAAATTACTGCCTTCGGATGCGTACTGTACGTACACTAGAACGAATCTACGACAAAACGTCACGGCAATAATGTCGTCGACAAAAATGACACGTTACAAAAATGTCGCGGTACAATAATTTTGCCATACAAAAATTTCGCCGTACAAAAATATCGTCGACAAAAATAACGCGATTAAAAAATGATGTGCTTAAACTATGACAAAATTACAACACAATATACTGTATAAATTACAACGAAAGTTTATAAATCGCTTAATTTATTTTATTAACTAACCTAACCAAGCCTCCTGCAAACGTGAGCTTAGTTATCACGACCAGGAAACGAAAACCTTGCATTCAAATTAATAATATTTGAAATTTATGCAAAATCGCATAAATTGAAACTAACCTAACCTGCCTTAACCTAATCTTATCTCATCTAATCATTAATAATAACTTTGAGTTTCAGAATAATAAAGCTTGTAACTTGTCCGGCAATCGCATTAATCGAAACTAAACTATCCTAATGAACTTAACCTAACGACAAACTTACTGTATTGCCACAAAATGTTTGTCGATAGCATTTTTACCGCGGTATTATTGCCACGACATTTTTGTCGACAACATTATTGCCGCGATATTTTGACGTGACGCCCGCTTGAACGAATATACGTCTCCATAGTATACAGTACATGATAGATTTTATATATGCAAATATTATACATTTATGTGGTGCACTTTATGACAAAATTCCATATTTACATAGTAGTAATATACTATGTAAATATATACAAATACTTTTCTATTGTACATTTTATATTTTTATAAGTTTAACGTATGGTCAACCATACTATCGCGAACCATACTTTATGGCGATTTGTATTTCTTATAGTTTATCCCAAAGGGATGTTTCAATAAATGTATATGTTTCAATATGTATACGTACGTATATTTGCATACATGTGTATATAATAGGTTTGAAGTATTGCAAAAAATTCTTCAATATATGTATCGTGTTCGTACAGTATTGAGTAATGTTGGTCTAGTTTCAAACGTACTCTAAATTTGTTTATCGTTCGCTATAATTCGTTGTGTCATAAACCCACTGGTTTCGACATTTGCGAGACAAAACTCGTGCCAAATATAGAGAAGCCTATTTTCCAATCGACACGTTATTAAAGTTTCAAGCTTACCTTTCGCCGGTTGTTTCAATGGTGATCCAGGTTTCGTCATAATATCCAGAGTGTTGGATTTGCGAATGTCACCGTTGCTCAAGTAAGCCTCCATCCAAATTTGATACCTAGATTAAAATATACCGAGTTTAATATATACCATTGGTAACCAAATAGCCATTGCTCTCATGCGATTCAATTTTCTTTCGCAAATTTAATTTTCTTATTTGGAAGTGTTGTTTTTACTGCGTTTAATATCAGCGCAACTTTAAGCTATTTAAACTATAATAACGATACATATTTTAATAGTTTGTACAATAGAATTAGAAATTTTTCAACTTTTCATTTAAATAATCTTTGTTTTTCATTTTAGCAATCTGTAGCCTCACGTTAAATAACGTTATTAGCTAATAGGAACGATCTTATCAAATATCAATAATTTTCTATAGTGCCGATATTTTTTTACGAACAAAAGTCTTTACCAACATAGCGTGAGATAAAAATAAATTTGCTTTGCTTTACAAATTTTTATCATTAAACAAGAAACACATTTATATAAAAAAAGTTTTTTCCAGAATGTCATTTAAGACGTTAGTGAGAATCTACGACAAAATGTCGCGGTAATAATGTCGTCGACAAAAATGTCGCGGTACAAAAATGTCGCTGTACAAAAAATATAACCTAACCTAACCTAACGCAGTCTCCTGTAAGCACTATCGAGTCAGCACAGATGATAACGTATGGAAATGTAATGTTACAAAAATGTGTACAGCGACATTTTTGTCGACGACATTATTACCACGACATTTTGACGTGATACGGTACTGTACAGTATATACTGTAGATGAACACTTAATTGCATCATGTAATTCAATCGCCAAGTTGATTTACATTCTAAAGCAACCCCTTTAGCTTTCGTGCACAACACAGCTACAGCTTTGTTGTGCTTTCCTGCCGAGCAAAGCGCTTCGCTACCTTTTTTCAAGGCTTGCCAGCGTAACACAGCGCTTAACTACGGGTAACACGAATACTAATAACGAATGAGAATGAAAAACAATTTTTAATGCATGTAGTGTACTGTATATTGTATACGCGTGTAGCTTCCATGTTTGAAATATGAAAAGTTCCGCAATTATTTATTCGAAACATTTTGCATATTTTACTGTTCAAAACATCTTTTTGTCGATACTGTAAAATTGTAAACAGTGTAGATGGCCGGTTACTACACCGAGCTATTCAATCGTGGCTCTCATACGTATTGCATATCGTGTGACCTCTAGCCATTAAGTAAACTGTATCAAACATTTTATGACTAAACTATTTCATCACTTTATTATTCGTTTTATTACTCAGTGTAATCATTTATGGTTTACTAATCGTGTTGTTTATTTTACAACGCATGCTATTTTTATATAAAGTCTGTTACTGCGATTAAAGAGTATAGATTGGCTTGTAAAAACATTACCGTCGATTTAAAGGTATCGTGTGACAATCATTTCGTGCAACGACGATCATTCTGAAACGAATTACCGTCGTTACACGGTACACACTATGTACAATTTAGGAACACCCTTTACAGCAATAATAATAATGATAATAATAATAATAATAATAATAATAATAATCGTGATAACTGTCCTACCTGTTTCCGGGTTTGAGGTCTTCCAAAGTGACTTGTTCGGATTTGGGCGATTTGTAAATAGCTTTCGGCTCGCTATCTTGGTCCATGCGATAATAAATGACGTACAAGTTGACATATTTATGCATTGGAAATGGGACCCCTGACCAATGGAGTTCGGCACCTCTAATGAGGACCTTGTCACTACTCAGCGTGATGTTGAATGCGTAGTCGTCTATAAATAAACAAAAATCAAAACGAAAGTGATCAATTAACTTCTACATTATGACGATAGTCACGAAAAATTTCCAATCCATCCGCTTACAAAATCCTGTTGTTGACTTTAAATAACCGTTTTCTTCACGCCACATTGACCATTATCATCAATACCGTATAACGATACGGTATTGATTTATTTTGTAAAATGAAATAACAACAATGATAAATCGTATTTTCGCACCGAACGACAAATTGTGACGTCTCCCTCGGGACATCCGGCAGTCGATCAATCGAGTTCACAAATAGAGACGTCGTCGTTCGAACTTGTATTGATTTGTCTTCTCAACTCAACCAAAAAGTATATTTTTCCAACAACTTTTTAAAACAACACAAATAGCTCATCGAAATTTTTTTTTTTATATATTTAATTTGATTTCCGTTATCGATTAATAAATTATACTAATTTAATTTCTCTCTGAACCCAATTTTCTCGTTTAAAGCTACTAAAATATTTGTCTTTGATTTTAATTTAAAACTTGTAAGTTAAAACTAAAGGCTGAAATACTTTATAAAATTCTAAAATTTTAATGTATATTGAAAAACAATATATTTTACAGTTAACTTCACCATATCCAATTATTTTTAAAAAAAATGCAATTTTTAGCAGCCAAATATTCATTTTGTCATTAACCCTGTACTATGAATTGTCATCGTTGACAAAAAAAACTCCCCCCTCCCTAGTGGCGACTTCAAAAATTAACCAACTTTCAGTAATCGACAAGCGTTAAATCAAAATTTGAATTACATTCGTTTCTAAACTAAGATAAACGTTTAAAAGAAAGCATTTTAACCCAGTAGGCGCAACAGCCCCTCAATGGAACCTGCCATCTAATGGTGATTTTTTGAACGGCCATCTGGGCCATCTAGTGAGTCCATTTAAAAATTTTAACCAACTTATTAGAATGATAAAATAAAACCAAACTTAACTCAAAATGACACTATAACTTTAGAAAGTAACTCCTTTAAGGAAACATAAATTTTGAAAGTTATTTTAATTTCGTAAACGCAATAACCCTGCAAAGGAAACTGCCATCTAGTGGCAATTATTTCAACTAACTCTTAACAACAATAAAAATGAGCGTTATAAAAAAACCTTAACTTTACTAATGTAAAACAACTTTAAAGTTCAACTTACCATGCATGGCACTAGTCGAAAAGACCGCAGGAGCAACTGTCTCAACTTCTGTAGCGACAGTATCGGAAACAATGACCGCCATGTCCACTTCGTAATGAGTGAGTGGTTGGAGGTTACGAAGGACATAGGATGTGACGTCACGATGTATAAGTGGTGTCAAACCCCAAGCTTCTTCTCCTAACATTCGATACTTGAGTTGAATGCCATCAACAATACGTTTCTCTTGAGCCGTCAAAGGACGCCATGACACCGGAAGTGACGTTGGTTGGGAATCCAACACCGAAAACTGAGGATCGATGGTCACGTGAGGCGGAAGCATTGTTGTCGTTGTCGTACTAGCAGCTGGTGATAAAAACAATAAAAAAGGATTGTTTTCCCATCTCTGGTATTGACGTTTGTTTTACATACGGGTACCAAAGGTTGCTAGAAAGGTTACTTCCTCAACTCGTGATATATCAAATTTAAGGGTTGATAGATGGACGACAGTATTGACAGAAAGGGTGGATTTAAAGAACAGTCGAGCATGAAAACGGAATAAAAAAAGGTTACCATGGAAGAAGAAGAAGAAAAAAACCTTTTCTCTGCTAAAAGCGAAATCCTTACAAGAAGAAAGAAAAATGAACATGTCGAAAGGAAAACTACAACCACCTGAGTTTCCTTACCGAAAGAAAAAACGAAAAGAAAAAAACTCGAAAAGAAACCGAGTTTATTGGTTAATGTTCCCTTACTTCTGCTTTGCCAAGCGTTGTTAAAGAAAATCATCGGGCATTAAAAAAGTAAAACAAAAAGAACTATACTGTATTTAAGAACCTGAGGGAGTTTTACGTAGTAGTTTTAAATGGAACAGTGAATTCCAACCCAAAGAGAAATAATCCCAAAGACAACTAACAAACACAAACTGAAAAAGAATCGGAGTGTACGTCTTATGTTTACCGAAGAAGAAGAATCGCAAATCTCGTTGTTACTTACGTAAAGGTAAAGTTCGTAACGTAATGACGTCACTGGTGACCGTGTTGGACGTTTGTCGCACTAGGACGTTGGCTCTGATGTAATAAGTGGTGTCGGGGTTGAGCCCATGTAAGTCGTGTTGCATGGACGTTTGAGCGAATTGGTCGTTTCTGTGCGAAAACACTTCTTTGTTCCAAGTCGAACTGTTCGTCTGCGTGGCGTCGTCTGTGTAGAGAACTTCCACTTGCCCGAATAAACCAACAAAGAGTTGTGGAATCACTAAACTCACACGGACTGAAGTGGAATTCAAAGCGATGGCTGTGAAATTTTGAATACTTCGTGCTAAAATAACAAAATGAGAAAAACAAAGAATAAGCTATAGCGAAGAAAATAATGACTCAGAGTTATGAATGCATTTATGGGTGGACGCTTTAGCCCCGCCATCACCTCCATCAAATCAGTTGTTGTTGCTAAAATTGAAACCAGTTATAATTTTAGCTGGTTGGTTTTAGCTGGTTGGTTTGTTGTAAACGTAAAAAGTACAAATATGTTTCGTAGCGTAGTTATAAATTTAAAAGTTTGTATTACTAACTCGGAACCTCTATCTCATGCTCCCGTATACTTTTAGTAATAGTATTATAGAATACACCATAACCCTTGTGACACGACATCGCCTGTAACATGACATTGTTTCATTCTCGCTTATGCTGCCTTCTACTGTCCAAATGTAATATTCTTAATTTTATATGCAGATAAAATATCAACATTGTACATACGAGATGTGTCTCAAAAGTGAGTGTACAAATTTTTTATTTGAATACTATATATATATTTATATAAAACTTATCAAAATTCACAATTTATGTGCTTCCAGGTACAATTCATGGAAAGTCACACAATGGTTCCAAATTTTATTTCACTGATCGCTGCAGTACTGAAGGCCATCTACAGTAAGTGTGTTTTTAGTTCATCGGTTATAATTTTCGGGATGTTTTTTACAGTCGCGTCTATAAATCATGATGACCCTTGGAACTTTCAAATTATGGAACAGGTAGAAAGCGCACAGAGCTACACTAGGTCTGGGCTGTAGGGAGGTTGTGGAAACGTGGTGTAATCTTTTTTTGCCAAAAATTTTCCAATTGAAAGCGGCAAATGACAAATTCTCCTCATCCGAAGCAGTTCCAACGTGAAAACAATGATTATCATTTTTTCGACCACCACGAAATTATGCACAAAGATTTTTACTTCCAAGACAAACATCTAATCTACAAAGGTGTCTTTGAACGACTTCGAAAAAGGATCCAGCAAGTTTGAAAGAACATGACACGGATGATTGAGCGCTGCACGATGATATCGCGCCTGCTCACAAAGCTCCTTCAATTCGAGAGTTTTTGTCGAAAAAAAATATATCCCCACTATTCCACAACCTTCCTACAGCCTAGATCTAGTTTCCTGCGATTTCCATGTGTTCCCTAAATTGAAATTGAAGCAGGAGGATCATCATTGTGGGACTGTGAAAAACATCCACAAAAATAAAACCGATGAACGGAAAATGGCTTACAGTACTGTTACGATCAGCAAAAAAAAAATTTTTGAACTATTGTTTATTTATTTATTTATTTATTTTACATTAAATAATCCACTAAAATTGAATACAAAAAAAATAACAAAACAGGGTTAATCAATTAAGTTGACATGTTTGTATAATATAATAACTTATTTAAAGTCACGATTTTAAAATCGTGACTTGTGTGACTTCCCAAGGCGTGTACTTTGAAGCACATAATTTTTTGTTTTTACTGAGTTTTATTATATACATTTAGATAAAAAATCAGTAGGCTTACACCTACTTTTGAGAAGCACCTCGTAAGTCATCCGTGACACATTAGATGTTACACGATAATAACGCCAACTGACAGCTGTATAACATAAAAACAACAGTAATAACGACAAATCACTTGCATCACAACATTACCATGATTTGTTGTTAAAACTGTTGCACTTTATTCGTTGTAACATGTAGACTGTAACATGTTAAAAAACACGATCCTAGCTGGCATAAAGTGAAAACAAGCTATAAGGACAAAACACCTATTTTAATACATTGGGTTAACACGTCGTCAGATTAACAGAACACTGGTTTAACATGCCTTCAGCTGTGACGCATGAGCTGAAACATTGACAGAAGCTATAACATGACAATAGTTACAACACGAAACGATACGATAGCCCAGCCGGTGTAACACGACATCGAGTAACACGACATTTTTTCATATTTTCGTAATGTACTACTAGTTTAATCGGTCAAAAATGAAATAAATAAGCTAAGTAAAAATGGCTGTACGGTGCTTAAATATAAGGTGTTCGTGACATTTATGAGATTCTATGTTAATTAGTGCTTCGATAAAAACATGTCACTTTTTAGTTTTTCTTGTTTCTAATTAGGTTTCTAAATATAGTTTGTTCTATTAGTGCGTGATCAAATTGATAGATGACGCCGTAGTAACTTTGTTGACTTCATTAAGGCCACACGTTTAGTGGTGAAATGGGTGAGAAATTTGATCCGTTGGTTGTAATTAAGAGAGTGCAATTGACAACTGGGAACATAAATTGTCAGTCGCGAGTGAACATGTTCGATCTCTCCCCAGATAGCAATGCCACGAATGAGTCAAAACACACTGTCAACTGACTCAGTTTAAAGTCGCCATAATCATATTACAAAGTGGAAAGTAATGGTTAACAACTTTTCGGCAAACAGCTTCCATGTAAACGTGTCAACAAGTGTTGTTAACAAAGATCAATGTCACAACTGTGTAAAAAACTATGTTAAAAACTACATACATAAAAAAAAACTAATTTCATGGTAAATTTAACTGGTAAATGATTATACGAAAATTTACATCAACCTTAATTGGTTCTTCAACATCATTAAACTGAACGTGGTGAATTTTAAATTAGTATCGCCTTAAACCAACATGAGAGTAATAAATAATGGTTTCGTTCGTTACCTGGATTAGTTTTGTTGCACATGACATAAGGACAGAAACATGGATCATCGGGAGTGACGAGAACGGGAGCAAGACAACCGGAAGTGGGTCTTAAGTACTTTTCGATGGGGTAACAACCACCTTTACATTGGGCAGTGGTCGTACCGTTGGGTAGTAAAACACAGGCACACCTTTGGGAACGACAATGGGGAGACTCTTCCCATTGTTCGCCTACACGACGAGGTCCAGAATCAGTCTCGCAAAACATTTCTAAAAAAACAAGATAAGATATACTACAGCTTGATATACAGTGTTATTGTATGAAAATCTTATATAAATTGCAAAGTGCCTTTATATTCACAATCCATCACTATCTCACATCCCCCCCCCCTCTCACAACTCTCTTTAAACGTCATGTTAAAATTTCCTTTGGATTCAAACCAAGTTCACGTGATTGCATGATCATTGTTTAAATTCATTAACGTTTCAAATTCAGTTACAGAAAATGAAATATTTCAGAACAATTCAATTGTATGGACACTTTAATTAAATTTCAGAATTCAACACTTTTTATAGGGAATTCATTTAAAGCGGTCAACGTGGCTCTTTAAAATTAACGATTTGTTTTTTTGTGGAACTCGAATATCTGATCTTAAAATACAATTTATGTTAGTCAAAAAATAACACTGACCAAAAAAGCTATAAAAAGTGAAGGAAATCTATTATAAAGTTCCTTGTTGGATCTTCATTTAGATAGGATTGAATCGGTGTCACCAATCAATAGTTTGATCTACAACAAAACGGAACAGACGACGAGGCGTAACTTCACCAATAAATCAAAAAATTTCTCATTCGTTACGTGATTATAGGTTTTTTTCTCGCAAGCTGATATTTCCACACGTGAACATTTTTTTTTATCACCCAGTTTCACTATAAAATATAATTTTATAAGTTATTTTCTTACCTTTTTCTTCTTCTGGTGTTGGATTAACGGGTGGAAGAGCTTGAAGATGTGGAAATCCTGGAAAAGTTGAATCTCCATCTAAAAAAAAAATAACTATTTTATACAAAATAATACATTATAAATATTATATTATTAACGTAATAAATCGTTATTGTAAATACGTTGTCTTGTATAGTGCTAGCTGTTATGACTGTGTAACACCATTAAATGATAAAATTTATTCTTCATTTTTGTTATATATGATTTGCACACAATGTAGGCTATATAGATTGTGTGAACTTTCTTTTTGTTTAACATAATTTTTACCTGGATGAACCGAAGAACCAATTTTAAAGATGGCATCTTCGTCTTCTTCTTTGGGAGCTAAGAATATAAATGTTTGTAACAACCAATATTAAACATTATGTATCGTACATTCAGAGTGAAGCAAAAGTCTGGTCACATCTAACTATCGCAAAAACCATTAGTGATATGAAAATGCCGAACTATTGTGATGTATATCAGCCATGGGCTATCCAATGACGTTAACGGAAGTGAATTTAAAAATTATTTTCAAAGTCATCCAATTATTAACTTTTTTAATATTCATCTCCACTCCATGTGTGATTTAGAAAAATGAAGGTATTCACGAAAAATGCCAACGCATCTAACAAATCGAAAATCGACCGGTAAAAACGGGAGTAAAGGCGAAAGAAAACCGTGTTTCAAGAAAGCAATCTCAGGGGTAGCTGCAACAACATGGCCTACCTGTCAATGGAGAAGCGGAAAAGTGGTAAAAAAAAGTTGTGGGAAAACATGTTAAACTGTTGTATGTGTTAATGCATCAGTTTAATAGGTGTTTTCAAAACTTTTTCATTACTTTTCCACTAAGACATTGTCAGGTAGGCTATGTTTGTTGTGGCTACCCCTTGATAGCTTTCCTGTCACACAGTTCTTCTTTTACCTATAACGTCCGTTTTTACCGGTCGATTTTCGTTATGTTTAATGATTTAGCATTATTTCGTGAATATCTTCATCTTTTTGATTCACATATTGGATGTGCAATGCATATTAAAGAAGTTAGTAATTGGATAACTTTGAAAATGACATCCAAGGTCATTTCCGGTAACGTCATTGAATAGCCCATGTCTAATATACAGAAAACAATAGTTCAATCAGAATTTGCATATTACTAATAGTTTTCTCGATATTTAGCTGTGACCAGACTTTTGTCTCACATTGTATATAAATTATTAGTTCAATATCAACAAAAAATAGGTACCTGTTACCATAAATGGATTTTGTACAGGGAGTGGTGTAACAGCTAAATGTAACATGAAACAAATATTAATAAATAGGAATTTTTAATTCAAAGTCAAATTTGTCATTTTTACTTTTTCATTTAAGAGTTACCTACCTTGAAAATTAGGTAAAAGTTCCGCTTGGAAAGAATCAACTTGTTCCACTCGATCACCAAGTCCTACAAAAAGAAATCACCAATCAATTTTTTTCACTTTTATATTTCACAATTACAAGTCGCACTTTAACATCATAAACTATTGTAACTATTAAACCTTCCTATTATCCGATTGTATTTCAGTCGTATTAGGTCAAATAATAAAAACTACTGTACAGTAATCAAACGAAACTTTCCATCCTGCGTGCATTAGAAACACGACACAAAAGACCAGGTAAAAGTTATGACGTGAAATTAAGATAAGTTTTTACCTGTATCGAACTGGCAACGCCATTCTTTGCAACAGTCATCACCAGGCACAGGTAACAACATGATGTTAGTAGGTGGACAAAGTGGCATCGAAGGTGGTAACATGGAGACTGACGCACATCTCGATTCGCAAGAGACATTCCCATCGAAACATCGACATTCTTGATCACAGCTGAAGATCAAACTGGAAGGAATTGCTTCCAGGTGAGAGAAACGTCGTCCACGAAACTCACATGATGCCCCTATACGAAGAATTCAAAAATAATATTATTATTCCAATAAACTAAATCAGTCTTCTGACATTTTTGTTGTCTGAATGTTGGAAAAGTCTTTGCACCTGTCTTAACTGGCATTTTGGTCTTGCATGTAGCGGAAGCGCAACAGTTTCCAGGTGTAGCAAGGAATGTCCTGTCATAATCCCATTCGAGACAACCACTGATTTCCGGTTGGTGGTGATAAGGACATGTGATTGGTTTGCAAGAAATTTTCCTGTTTTCCAAACAACGACAAATTTGTCGACAACCAAACGCTAGTTCTCCTCCAACATCCAAACGTCCAGGACCAACTTCCGACTGCCATTCGCAAAAATCTTTATATTGAAGAAAAAACAAACAGAAAAATAGTGTTGAACAAATGTTACACTGTCAATATTAATATTGAAATTTTAAAAACAAAATCGTTAATGGAATGACAACTCAATAAAAAGCCAAATTACAAATGTTCGGAACACACTTATAAAAACAAAATGCAATAAACAATGTCCAGAAACCAAAATGATATGATAGTAAATATACATGTATGTATATGCCATGGTAGTGAATAGACATTTCCAATTAAATTAGACAGAAAATATGATGACAACAGTGAGTGTCTAAAAATTCATAATGTTAAAAAATGGAACTTACCATTCTTATTGAGTCCAGAATGCTTGGTATCTAGCATTCGGCTCTTCTTGTCTGCACTCAGATCACTAAAATTGGGATCTTTTTCCGTCGTACCATTGATGACAATATTGGCAACATCTTCTGAACTAGCAGTAGATGGCGATGTCATTTTGGAACTTTCCATTGAAGTGGAACTTTCCTTTGATGTCGAATCGGCAACACTGGTTCCGGATGGTAACCAGGCGTGAGTGGTCGGGTTTGTAGTAGCTTCAGAATGTTGTGTAGTGATTTGTTCCAATTCGTTTTGTAACAATTTCAGTTTCCCATCGGTTCGTTGATCTCCTTCGTTGGTGGTGCTTGGCATTGCTGTTGTTGGTTCAGCTGTTGTCGTTGAAGCTGTGCTGCTGACGATTTCCTCTGTTGTCGTAGTCGATCCAGTTGTCAAATCGGATTCGAACTCGTTCTCTTTATGCAATGGACCTTTCTTCTTTTCCACCACATTGACTTCCGTTGTTGAATCTTCGGTAGTGGAAGCTTCTGTCGTGATTTCGGTGGAACTACCAGACGTCGTTGGTGGCGAAGAAGACGATAACGTCGACGTAGACGTCGTGTCCAGAGAAGTGATGGTCTCTTGATCGTTGGACGCCATCATGTTATTGAAGTAATCTTCCACGTGAGCTTGTGCAACTACACTCTCGTCACTTTGCGTTGTACTCAATCCTTCTCCGTAACCCTCGACCTCTTTCACAGGGGGTTTGGTTGTGTCTTGCGTCATCGTTGTCTTCGAAACCCCATCAGCGTGACTGGCTGCTTCTAATTTGGTTTTTCCATCACTAAGTTCATTGATGTGGTCTTTCACTCGAGATAGTATTAAAATAGGGGATGGTGTCGTCGACGAATCGCTCGTGGATTCACTGTAAACCGACGTGGTCGTTTCCATTTTGGTGTGATCGGCCATTTCTTCCGAGGACGTACTGGTGTAATCCAATTCGGTCGAAGAACTTTCGATCGACTCTGTGGAAGAAGTGACTGTTTCGGTACCATTCATTACGTGGTGATGGTTCATTGTAGTGTTATCTTGCAAAGTATCCTTCACTTGCGATGAATTGCTGCATAAAACGATGTTGCAACACGAATCCGTTGGATCTGGTACTTTTGTACACCCAGAATGAAACGTTGAAGGTGTCTGGCATCTTAAATAAATAGAAGATTTTTTCAATTTAAAGTATTGCCAATGAATTGCTGTATTATTCATTTGTATAAAAAATAGTACTTCACAAAAATACCTTGGCATACAAGAAATAAATCCACCGCCTCGGCAAGTGCAATTTCTAGCACAGCCATCCAAAATAATGTCGTCACGTTTGTAGGTCTGGTTTTGGTAAATGCAACCATCAGAAGCTTCTGCGAATTCGATTTTACCTAAAAATATCATTTTTATAACAATAAATATATCATAATTTAACACCAAATTCAATGACCAAATAGATAGCTTATAGCTTAAATAGACAAGACAATATACGTTAGATACGTTAACACATTATCTAATAATAATAATTACAACAATATTTACCTTTCTTGGATGAGTTGATAAGACTATTTCCACCTGGATGTAAACCACACAAAGTGATATTACAACAAGTGTCTTCAGGATCTTGTACTACGTGACAAGTGGAATCATTCAGTGATTGTGCCAAAGCTGGACAACGAGGCTGAAACCCAAAGCACCCGATTAATTAAACTATTAAACAGAACAACAAAGTGTTGATAATTTTCAAACTATTTTTACCTCGCATTCTATTTCAGCTTTCAGATTACAAAGACATCGATAATCACAGCCATCGAAAAATCTTTCACCGGGTAAGTGAGTGGTATTTTTGAAGGTACATCCGGATCCATTTTGAACTGAAGGACTTTCAGTTGATGGTACTATAAATTAAATTGAAAAACCTAATTAAATTACAGTATGTTACATAATAATGAATGTAAATGGAGTCATCGTTTAGAAAACTTACCCAACGAGCAACCTCTCGTGAAATCATTGGGATCACCTTCCGCACCTTGAACACACTCGCATCTTGGAACATTCTCGTGAATGTGACATTGCGCAAGTGGACCGCAGATGATGTTAAAACAGGCATCGCTTTGATTTGCTACAAATGAAAAAACTGCAATACATTAAAAGTTAATCAACTTTTGAAACATCGGAAAGATGACCATCTAATGTCGTACGAAACCTACACATTCGATTGGTGGCATTGGTACAAACAGTGGCACCACAAGCCACTGGGCAGCAAAGTTGTTCAGTTCCGGAACATTCCGAATGGTTCTTGCAATTCGATACGCATAAATCGAACGAAATTTGAGTTGGGTTAGGACAATGACCACTGGACATTCCAGCAGATCCATCTATTTACAACAAAAAAAAACGACATTATATTAAGTTTTGATTTTTAGAAATTCCAGGAGCCATATTTCCAAGATTGGGTCTGGTTGGAGTGCACGTGCTTAGTGTTTCAAGTGTGGTTAAATCCCAAAATGGAATCCACATGAGATTCAGTTAGTTGTTACTGTTTCAACTATTTCCGAATCATTACTTCCGAGTTTACGACGTTCGTAAGCCAAAACGTTCGAAAACCGAGATGGAGACGTTCGAAAACCGAGGTACCACTGTATTAGTATTGGGATTATTTAGCCACATCCGAAATGAACTTCTGGTTTGGAAATACGGAACCATAGACTCGATAAGCTTTGTACTTACATGTATCGGGTGCAACGTTATCTCTATCGCAAAGAACGCTGACACAACAAGAATCTTTGTCACTAGGAGTTTGAGAACATCTAGGGTCGGATGGAAAGGAATCGGCTCGATACAGGGGTCTAGGACAACGTTCTAGACATTCGGCACTGCTGTTGGGTCGACAAGAGCATTTGAATTCGCACCCTTCGTACCATTCGTCATCCACGCGGTAAGTTCGATTGTTCCTCAAACAACCATCTAATCAAATTAACCAATCATTAATTAACAAAAAAGTAGACAATGACATGTCAAATTAAGCTTAACTCACCCGTTGTTGAGACATTAATGATTTCCGAAGCAGATCCCAACGTGTCTTGATCATCCCAAATAGATACCCGTATTTGATACTTCGTAATTGGTACTAGATTTTCTATACTTAACATTGGTGTGTTATTTGCCTATGACCAACAGGGTACGTAACAAAGATAAATTTATAGACTCTTGATTATTAATTGAAAAACCACTGTAAACTTTGGCATTACTTGTAATAAAGTCCATTTGGATTCATTGGCGGCCACTTTGTATTCCACAACATAACCACGTTCGTAACTAAGTGGTTTAAAATCGTCCCAAGCCACACTAACCGATGAAGGTGTCCTACCAGTTATAATTAAATGTGGTGCAGAAGTGAGCTCTTCTGTGAAAACAGATCAGAATTTCCATTTTACCAAACAATACCACAATTGGAGAACTACTCGAAGTAGTAAAGAACTACTAGATGCGAAAAACTACATCATTACTTTGCCACCAAAGACAAAGAAAAAAACTTACTTTTCTGTGCACATATGTACAGAGCACAACACGGATCGGAAGGATGGGGCAATTCTTCACAGTGCGGATCTTTGAGACTTCCAGGACGATGAAGACATCGATCTTCGCATTGGAGGCCATCTTGTTCACATCGACATCGCCTTTCACAACCGTCTGTGGAACTTTCACCTTCCATCAGCAACGTGCCATTAAATTGGCATAATGCTAAGAAAAAAAGTTTGGTTTTTGAGATGGTTTTACAGATCGACGGGTGACTAGTTATTATTCCGTGCTATAGCACGGGAAGGGTGTTATTATTATGAAAAGTGAACAATGATGTGTGCGCCTGCATATTTCCACCAACCAATTTCATCCTAGTGACAGGATGCTACACTTATGACTGGTTTCGATATTAACAACAACCAATTAAGAGCTGACTTGAGGGAAGATTCTGCACGATGGACGGAGCTAAATTGTTTGCTTCACACCACAGATCTGGACTATTATTACCATTGAGATCCTCGCTTAACGTGAATTTCATGCTTCTAGTGTGATATAAAAGCTGAGAAAAATCTTCAAGAGATAGGAATACTTTTCAAGCTGTGATATCTACGATTTGACGTTTCTTGTTGTCTTTCCTCGCTTAACGCGTTTTATTCACGGTATTTTTGTGAAAGAATACAACAATAATGAAATAGTTAACCATCATCAAACTAAATTACTACAGTATATAAATTTTAAATCCTTGTTTACTGCGATTTTTCCTCATTGCTCGTTTTACGCGATTTTATCTGGTTATTATTTGCTCAACTCGCTTATATTCCTCGTTTAACGCAAATTTTTATTGTTGCTTTTAAAGCAAGCGCTGTTAAATTAGTGTTCTGCAATATTTTTGTAAATTTTATATCTCACTTATTCTTCGCTTAACGCGATTTTCCGCCAATATTGTACTTTTGAAGAATGGTACGGCTACAATTGCTTGCAGGTTAAAAAAAACAACATTAAATCTGTCAAAGATGCTAGTGGATAATCGCTTAAAAATATTTCTTCCCGTATTTTTTACTATCGCTTATAATAAGGATGATTGGGTGGAATCCAATTCCAGGAAATCACGAGTGGATGCATTCATGAAATGTTCACAGTCATGATGAAAAATAGCCTGTTCTTTTGTATAGTCAATTTTTTTTCTTTCTCTCCATCAACTTTTCATGAGGGAGAAAAATAGAATGTATGTAATCACATATGAAAGATAATTGCTTGAGTTTAACGACGCGAAAATTGTTTTCTACTTTAACACTTCATTAAAAACATGAAACAATTTTAATATAATAGGCCTATATCAACAGTCTATAATGTGAAAAAAAAAATGTAATTTGTCGGTTTATTAGTCAGCTGGGGAATGTCGATTCGTAAACATTGTTTAATTCATTTGAATTTAAAAACAGAATGCTGACCTTTGGTGTGGAACGAAATGATTTCCGACGAATTGTTGTCACCCTTTTCGAGTGTCACGTGATAGGTGACATTGGGTTTCAATCCATCCAATCGAAAGAACGACTTTTCTTGCATTACCTACGGACACAATGAAAATTCCAACTCATCACGATGACAAAAAAAAGAGGTTTTTCACACCATCAACATTTTCTCCCATGCAATACTTAACCCTTTTCGCCTCACCATTACCATTATGCGTACTAAGCCCTGAGAAAGTTTTTGCCCACCATCACGTGATCTATTCGTAGATTATTTTTTTTCTCGAATGTCAGCGAAAGTAATTTTCCGCTGTCTTGCACATCCAACCTTCACAACATCAAGCACTTTCATCACCAACAACCCATCAAATACCAAACACATGAAAGGGTTCAAATCGCTACCAAGTTACACATCAATACGTTGACATAAAGTGACATCTTCTGTTCATACAAGCCTTAGCATTAAACACTGATGAACCAGAACTAAAGAGGAATGTCATTACTACGTTACAATTAAAATTGGCAAACTGGAATACTACCATGCGTCAAGTGTACCATGCGTAATATTTATTAGGGTATCAATATTCGGTAGTTTCACACACGGTGGCGCTTTCCTAGCTGATGAGGAGGAGCGCTCTAGTCTTTTATAATTAAAAACTAGTGAATAGCCCGTCTAAAATGACGGGAAAGCTATTCATTTAAACATCTGTTGCTTCGCAATATTTGTTACAGTTAGAGTATCAATTTCAATATGGGTTTTGGCATTTTCACACATTGTGAAGTGGCTAGTAAAAACTGCCACACAGTGGAAGTTTCTAAAATATTCTTGAAAGTTCTAGAAGGTTCTGGAATTTTTCTTTATGCCCAGGTGCAAAAGAAAGAACCACGTGATGTTTCTTGTCCAATGGCTATAACTGATGAGTAGTAGTAGTAGTAGTAGTAGTATGAGGAGGAAGGTCGCACTCTTTTATTAGTAGGGTACTACACAAAACTGGAAATAAGTATAGATTTACTTTAAATAACCCAAGTTAAAACTAAACAATATTTAAAAATATATGCTACCGAATAAACTGCATATATCTATAAGTCTACATAATTGATCAGTTTACTATACAGTACAAAATGGCACTATACAGTGTTACGTACTTCGTACTTGAATACCCTAGTTATGACGATATTCGTAAAAAAAATCATGAAAAGTCCCGATTACGATTTTTTGGTCAACAATAAAAAAGCAAGTTAGAATTATTTTGAGGTTGTTTTTTTGCTATTTGAGAGAGTTGGACGCATTGGCGTGCATGTTCAGCACCTCATTCTTTGTTTTTTATATACGATATAACAACGTCTTGCAGACAGGTCACTTGTGGGCTTTTGTCTCTCTCGAGTCAAAAGACGCCTTGTTGTCGCAGATGCATTCACTTTTGCCAAACAGGCGAAGAACTGGCCTCGAATCCCTTAATTGGAGCGCTCCCGGTTACGCCTTACCAACACGCAATTCCAACATTTTTCATATTATATATATATATGTATATATATTGTAAAAAATGTAATTTCGTCACCCAACCGACTGTGCAATCACTGTCAAGGATTTTTTTTAATTGGTCCAAATACCCGTTACATCAACCGTTACACTAAAATTTAAGAAATTGTACTTACTTCTTCCAATTGCCATATTGTGTCATTATATTGATAACCGGGCGAATATTTGACGTATGTCCAATCTCCATTTTTCCATCTCACCGTGGTGGCATTAGACGTTACATTTTCGTACGTCAAACCAGCTACCCCTTTAAAAAGAAAAAAAAGTGTATATTAGTCCACTTGAAATATGTGTATAATTTGCATATTTCACAAATTATAATTCATAATTTTACAAATTTTAATTCGAAACTATGACCATGGCATTTTTTGAAAACAGAAAACTAGTTTAACGATCGGCAACAGCCCTTTTAATTTATTCGGGTCACAAATTTTCCTCGAAGCTAAAAATGAAAACCAGATTAAAAGTGTATCGTTACGAAATAAACAATCTCCGCTTCCCTCATTACTATTCTTATGTGAAATTAACAAAATAAATATAAAACTATTGCAATAATTAATTTTGCAATACTATACAGAATTACGAATTTTGTTATGTGTAGTAGAGTACACGTTCAAATCCAGTCTCGTACATTATACTTTCGTATCGTATATTTTAAATTTAGTTTTTTTGACAATTAACTCTGTGTATTATATTTTTTTACATTTAATTTTGTATTGTATAGGCTTACTTTTAAATTTCCGTTTGTTATAGTTCACTTTTAGTTTTAACTTCAGCACAGTTCACTTTCAAATTCAAAAAGTGTTTTTTTACATGACCTTTCTTAACCTTATTCTTATTTTCTCAGCTCAACATTTTTACTCATTAAACTTATACGTAACGCAGCTATATGTAATTTTGTTTACCAAAATAAAAAAAAATGCATATATTCTATTTGTTGAAACTTTTTCTCATTATTTCACAGACTAGTAGTCAGAAACGATAAAGCACGAAATGCTAATTAACAAAAACAAAATACTTCCACCCGTAGTAAACAAGTCAAACGAAATTTGCGTTTGCGTGCAAATAGCCAAAGACGACATAAACGTCTCTTCGCAGCTTATTTTCCATTAGGCGAGTGATTATTTAGAGAGTGCACTTTAACATTAGTGACCACGTCACGACTGAACTCTTTGTTTGTCCTTGAGATAGGTCGAAACTGACCACTAATAAACCTAGTTTAGTAAAAAAATAATGATGTCCAAAAAAAAATAAATAAAAGAAGAGAAGAAACCGACTCTTCCGGTTCCAAAACAATCTGTGCAAACAAAATGGCCTTGGTACTTGTTGAAGAAAAAGAAGAAGAAGATAACCAAACTAGTTCATGCTAAAGATGATGACAGTCAACGCACAAAATGTAGTTTTTATTTTAACAGGTCTTCGATTTATGCGATATTTTGTGCAAATATCGCATCATTCAAGAATCAAGACTATAGATTCACAGAATTGAAATTGTGAACATTGATATTCCAATTCAAAGTGTCACAGTGTTTCAACTACATTGTAAATTTTAATCGCATAAATATACAGTATACTATAAACGTCTTACGGTGTTAAACAACGAAGTGAAATATAGATATACAAAATATTTTCTAAATTCGACTATTCAATTAAGAACGAAGTGAAAAAATTTATATTGAAACAAGTACTTGTACATTAAAAATGCTTTTTTACTCTTAATATACCGTCTCATACTGATAAGCTGTATGTTTATGTGTACATAATGCAAAGAATACATTTTTGATATGTATGCGAATTTAGATTTGTGCGAATTAAAATTTATGCAATCTTTCAGTGATTCGATATTCAGTTTATGAGTGTAATTCCATTTTTTTTTTATTTCTGCATGTTTCGAGTTATGCGAATTTTGATTCATGCAAATTTAAATGTACGCGATCGTTAAGTCATTAGATATTTGATTCATGCGAGTTTCCAGTAATTCCATTTTTTGATTTCTGCACTTTTCGATTTTATTCATTTATATATGCGATTTTTTTCACATTGGACTTTCTGCGGTTTTTGAATGATGCGAAGATGCGTGTCTTTATCTGCGTTTTTAAGTACATTGAACTATTATACAGTGTATTCTCATCAACGACTGTGATAGCAGTGTACGTTTAATTCTCGCTCACTCACAAACTCACTCACTCAAGGGTGAAACTAATATAAAGAGTATTGAAAAAAACTATTGGGGTGAGTTCTTAAAAAAAAACACTTTTTGAAGAAATTAAAGTATCAGTTTTTTTCAACCGAATAGTTGATGTTGATAAAAAAGACAAGATTGTGGGGACATTTCGACTAGCCTGGAGCGTGAAGTGACCTCAGCCTGGTGCTCCCATTTTTTTGGTCAACTTGTTGTTTTAGACCGGTTCCGGATTCAGGTTGTTTGCTCGTCGTCATCCAAGTTCCTCAACCTTTTATTTACGAGTTCGAAATGCACCTTCAATAGTTAACTTAACCAAATAACCATCATCAACCATCGTTTATACATAACATCGAAAACTACTTGAGTGACATAAACAATTGATTTAGCCCTAACTTTACCAACAAGAACAAGTTCACTATTACAGAAAAATCGATCGATACGTCAGAAAAATCTAAATATATCATACTGTGCGTATATTATACAGAGTGCGTCAATGGTTATCACATTTTTACTATACTATTGTTCGTTGCACCAAAGTACTACTATCGTGTATATAGTTAAACTTTAAACAGAAGCTAATGGAATTTATTGACTGTTGTTCGAGTTTTGGGAAATCACGTGACCAACTTAAATGGTCTTCTTTATTGTTGGCTCCCCAAACAACTAAACTTGCCCCCTGGTGTTACCAGTCACGTGGCACTCAAAGAAGTTGATCGTCTGCCACTTCATTTCGGGGGAATTCAAAATAAAAAAAACGCTTGTGAACAAAACAAAAAAAAAAAATAAATATATATATAAAATATAATGCAAGGCCAACTATTTAAATAAAATCTATTCGATGTCGGTTTTTTTTCACCCACAAATACAAAAAAAAGTTCTCTAATTACAATGTTTCGATTTTTTATTATTTTTTGTTATATCGAAGCAGACGATACAGCAAAACACACACAAAAAAAAAGATTTCAACATTAAATGTAATCAACTATATGAATATAAAAACGATACTTAGAATAGAGAACAATAGAGCATCATTGACTACATTATTTCTCTACATTACTTATACACTCGTACGAGATTATGTATGATAAAGAGATAGCCACGGATGCCAATGAATAAATTGACCCCGATGTCAACTCCTTGGTAATGGTAATGGAAAGGGCGTCGCCTCGAAAGGTGGTGCACCCCATACATACACATAGAATAAAATAAAAATGCCCACCATCATCTTAAGTCCATTGTCTCCCTTCTTTAAAAAGATATATATTAAAACAAAAATAAAAATCTATATAAAAGACGCCTGAACGACGCCACAGGTGTCCTTTCACGAATCCTATTAACATTTTTTTTCAATATACAGGGTGACCCAAATGTTGCACCTAAGCCAACTGTAACGTGTCAAACATAATTGGAGTATATTGTATATTTATAGTGATAACATTGATACATTCTAAATTTTGATACCGGTACGCTTCATTTAACAGAAAAGCCGCTTGTAGCGCTTGCGTATCAGTTTCAGGTTAGATAAAACAAACAAAAGCGTACGTATTAATTTTATGAGTAATGATCTAATTGTTATAAAATGCTAAATCTGTCTCCTCCTCATCCTGCTCATCCTCCTCACCAGTTATGTTTCTATGACAACAACAATATCAACAATCTAACAAACTATAACAATCTGGCAATCTTTTTATAACAATTTGGCAATTGTTTGTTCCAGTAAAGAATTTTTTTTACAAGCGCGTGTTTCCTCACCAGCGCCACCGTGTGTGAAAATGTCGAAATAAAAAATAAATACTCCAACTGTAGCGAATATTGCGCAGCACTATGAGCTAAATGAATACATAACTTTCCCGTCATTTTTGACGGGCTATTTACTAGTGAATTATAAAGTGTTGGATTTTTTTAACTATAAACAGTTTACCGATTGGTAACATTATCCGTGATTATAATAACCGGATTCCACTGTACTTGGTGTTTTTAATATTAAATTAAACATTTTAAGAATATACATAAATTAACATTTACAATAATAAACATTTAAAAAAACGTAAATTTTAGACTACCCTGTACATTTATTATTTAGTTCATTATTTTATTTGAATTTTTTTTTTTTTTTTGTTATTTATATATTTCAGAAAATTTTGAGCCAAAAGATGAAATTTCGATTTTATTTTAAAATATTTTTAACCCTATTTTTATACGTTCCTAGACTCGAAATTGAGTCAACTTAATTACAGTTCATGATCGAAGTTTATGTTCGATATAATAGTAGTCTAGAAACTCTATTACTTTTAGTTCCTACAAAATTCGTTGGAAACGTACTCTCTTGGGGAGCGTTGGAGAGTCTTTGAAAGGAAGTTTATAGGACCCAAAACGGCAGGGGTTCTGGGAATAGGGAGTAGTAAGAAAAAAACGTAAACCTTGCGAATTTAAACTTTACCAAAAAATAATAATAATAATAATAATATAATAAAAAACCACACGTTTTCCTGTTTTCAAAGTCAAGGCCGTAAAGTGTGAATACAAACCTAGTTGTTGTGATGTAGGCCTATGTAGTTAGTATAATTACTCAACAATGTTTAGATTTGCTTTTCAAATACACAATTTTTTCTTCCTCCTTTACAAATTCTGTTACATAAGAATCCAAACTTCTCACGACTTTATGAGAACATTGCAACCAACACGTGGAATTAATCAATTTCTTATGCCACTTTTTTTTTAATTTATGTTTTGTAAATAATAATTCAGCTGTTGTTGACAAGTGTTAAACATTTCCCTTTAGCAAATGTTGTTGTAAACAACCTTCATAATAACCTGCTTATCTTTATTGTTCATCGGCAACGTACAATTAACTTGAGGTTTTTTAATAAGTTTTATAATCAACTTTCGCCATTGTTTAAACCAAAATTAGTGACAACTGATCCAGCAGTGAAGACGATATCATTAAGTTAATGAATCTTGCGCTTCATCATTGTCTGTTACCGGCAATATATAGAATCCAGGCATTCTATATATTGCCTAACTTCTTGTATGAAACGCATGGAACTGTTTAAGTTCAAGTTAATTTAAGTTGGTTCGCATTGCTTTAAAAAATTTAAACCTAAATTTAAACTATTGCATAACGTAACTATTCCAATGCTAATCTCTTATAGGCATGTTATACAATGCCAGAATTCTATACATTGTCGGTAACGAGTGAACCAAATTGAACATCGTGCACATGATCATTGTTTACACTAATTAACAACATATTAATTACAAATTATAATAATCAACCAGATCTGTGCGTTTATCTGTGTTAAGCGCTTTTTGTTCACTCTCAGGCGTCACGTTGTTATGGTAATTCCCCAGGATTACCATAACAACGTGAGCCGAGGATAAACAACAAGGATGGCAATAAAAAAAAGCTGTCAAATCCACTGAAATTGGTCAGTTCACGACAATGAACTGCATGATGGAGAACAGCTCGTTATACAGTTATATACAGTAGTTTATTTGGTGCAATTAGTTCAAAATGGACGTATAAGAAGATAAAGTACAAGAACAATGGAGAAATAGAATGTTACAGAGCTAGACTTGTGGCGGTGGGATGCGGACAACAGTATAAAATCGATTACAATGAAACGTATGCCCCGGTAGCAAAATACCAACGAATGTTGCGAAGCAAGATGAGTGTGAACACAGGGTGTAGTTCTCGACTCACCGTGGTTACCATACCAACACGGGGCTGCGCTTATTTCTTGTAGAATTAAGAATTGCATTATTTTGCATGAATTGCATTATTTCAATCAAACCAAATTGTTGTTCGAACCAAATTGTTTTGCACGTAATCATTGTTCAAACCAAATTTATTTTCCGTGATCAAACCAAATTTGATTTGCACATGATCATTGTTCAACCCGATTTAAAAATTTAATCCTATTGCACGTGAACTTTGTTTATGCCAAATTAACAAACACCCGACCTTTTTATTACTGTATCATTAAAAAACGTTTCCGCACTCATTTCTTTAAACTTGTTCATTTTTTAATAAAAATTTAAATAAGGTTTCGACAGAAGGAATCTTGTGGAATTCGCTCCAATCACCGTTTGGGCCACCCTGTAGCATCAGCAGAAACGTTCTAGCAAAGAAACCAACCAACCTGTAAAAAAAAAGCAGTGTGTAAAGTAATTAAGGAACTACTTTACGATGGAATTCCTAGATGGGAAACATTCTTCACTACTAGGTTCATTTTTTCTTTTTCTTCTTCGAACCTTTTCTTGACACCACCCGTGTAAATCACTATCTTTAAGGTCTATAGAACTTTCAAAAATCGTACATTTCACAAACTAACAACACTCTTTTTCCTTTAAATTATTGTCTCCAATTTTCTAAAAATCGGATACTAAATCCCAACCCTTTCTCATTATTTTTTTCGCTTATGACTTATCGTGTCGGTTATAAATTTCAACTTTACTGAATTCCAAGTGGAATTTAACAACATTTAACTATTATATATATATAGGTTTTCTATATCATTTTCATGCTATACCGGATATTAATGGTGTAGGATGTCACTGGCCTCGTGTTGGCAACAAAAACCTTCACAGAGTACGGTAGTCAAAGGGTTGAAATCCGTGTTTTATCGGTGTTCATTGTATTCGGTGACGTTACGTCTGATTAAAGGAACGAAGAAGATAAAAACGTTGATCATGAATATTAGTCTTTAAAAAAGTTGTGTAGGCTTATACGAGACTGTTGAACTCTTCCCTTCCAATGACCTTGAAAACTGAACGTGAAGTACAGAAAAAAATGTATATATGTTTACAAAAATTAAATAAATAAATAATAAAAAAAAAAGAAAATGCCCAGAATGAGGAAATGGCCTAGCGGCCATGTTCTGTTTTAGACACTGACCCTAGTAGGTGACCTCTTGGTGACGACCACGATTTCTATTTATATACGATGATTATAGAGTGATTTGATTATTGGAAATTACCAATAGTCATTTAAATCAACTAATCTGTCTCGTTGAGCTAACAAAACAAACTATTAATGAAAATAGCACGAAAACAAGACCAACCATACTGTCAAAATAAAATATTGTTATAGTAAACCTTTCAGATTTACAATACGAAGTGCTTACATTGTATATGCAAATGAAATATATATTGAATATTGTCATTTATTATTATTATACAGTATAAACATACATAAATAGGCATAATCTTTTATATGAAGTACGCCTTTTCCTAGATAGGCCTACATAATATCAGTTTACCAATGAAGTTCGTCCTGGTGAACTACGTTTTGCAGGGAAATAAACCTTGAAAAACGCACGAATTTTATTGGTTATCTAATATGCTACTTGTATGGTATACTTATAACCTCATCTATACACTTTTAGTGTTATATTAGTGTTATATTCCCGTGTTGAAGAATTATTATGTAATAGTATACAGTAATTTATATTCTTTGGAAGATTAGATTGGTAAAAGAGCTTCCAGCAAAATTGAAGTTTGTTAAAAAATCTCATTACAAAACAAGCACAATAAAAATGCTTTTTAAGGATTCGCTTTATATATATATTATGCGAACTTTGAGTGATGTGATAATCGATTTATGCGAGTTTCGAGTATTTCAATTTTCGATTCGTGCGATTTTTGTTATATTGGACTTATACGGTTTTCGATTCATACGGTTCTCACTTTATGCGATTATTTGGTGCATTGGACTATGCATGTCATTTATACGAACAATTCTCAAATCACTCACTTACAAAGTCACTCACAAGTGAAAGCGAAGCTAAAATAAAGCGTACCGGTATAAAACAAAAAGAATGGTTATTCTCAATCTAACTTCGGAACATCTTAAGATTAAACCAAGTCCATTGACTCAGATTATCTTCGTCTAGCTTTCACTTGTCAGAATCATCAGCACTTTGACTATCAATGTTCAAGAGAACCGTCCACCAAAGCCAAATAGCCGCTCTGAAGCACGTCTAAAGCATTTGAACTATTGTCAGAGTAGATCATTCCAACTTTGCATGCTAATACTACTATAAAGCTAAACTGAGCAAAGCTCAACATTACATCCTTTTTATTATAAAGCAAAAAAACTAGTTCTAGTTCTTCTCTTAAGCCTTTGAATTCGAAAGCAACTTTCTTCGAGTTCGAAGGCCAAACTTTTTCATCCACCCACGCTTATATTATTTTTTTCGGGAAGACAAAGTTCTCCCCCTCATCCCATCTTTCCCACCCGGATGTCGACGAGACCACGTGACCGAAAGAGCGCGCGCCAGGCGTTACTTCGTTTTCGCATCCCCTCAACTTTCCATTTCTTCCGTGACGTCACAAATGGACGGGCGAGTACGTGAGGCCAATGAAGAATGTGCGAGGCACGTGGGCTATCGCCTACGCAGTATCATTAGGGATGCAGCGAGAGCCCAAGGGGTCATTCCCAACCCACAATTTACCAATAATAAACCCTAGTCGACGAGGGAATTCCTAATAACTTATAGTATGCACTACTTACTACCGAAACAACATTGGGGGTATATCATCTATTGTAAAAGGAAAAAAGGGTTATAATGACATTTCGCCATTTTCAGATAAACCCACTTAACAAGCAACAAGTGTAAAGTGCGTGTGCGCCCTTGCAATATTACATGTGTGTTACTGCCCTTATTTTTATGAAATACGGTGCCGGTACCGAGAAAGTGTGAAATACCGTCACTTAAATGAGTTTTTTTAAATTACTTGTATTTAACTTACTCTGAGATTGAAATGATTCAAATTTTTTAGCTCTTATTTTGGTCATTTTTTTGATGATCTACACTCTACAGAGCTGGAATTTCCAACATAGGCTAAGGTTGTAAGATATTTTGTTCGTATCAAACCTAGATGATGTTTAGTCAATTCATACGAAATGTCTTTTTTTCCTCGAAAAGTGTTGCTGATGATCTACCTACATTTTAAGCCAACACACACATTGTTGTTCACCAAAGATAAATGCATTTATTTGATGTATCGTTTATGAGCCACAGTTTATGTGAGCGCGCAACTATTCACTGTTGAGAGTATGAAACCGATCTATCCAAATAAACACATTTCAGCCAAACACCTAGTTCCACGTGTTCGTTTCACGGATGATGGATGAGGTTGTGAAAAAAGTTACAGAATGTAATTTGTTTAAATTTCTTGTTTGCTATTAAATTATGTGACGAGCAAAATATTCCCCATGCTCGATCTAAACAAGAAAATTTTGCTATTATGCGATTCTGAACCATGGCGCACAATAGACTGAACGCTAGTGATATGAGTATTTCGTGAAATATTGGAGATCATATACTAAAATATCAAATATACAGTTATATACCAAAGTAAGTTCTGAAGCACAAATATAATATAATATTACATTATAAATTATGCTATTGACGGTTCATTTAGATTAATGCATTATTTCACAAATAACGGATTTACCTTTTAGCACGGTCCGATATATCGATATCGGCCAGGAGTTTCACTAAATCGAGGATATCACAGTTTGACAAAATATTTCTGTTAGTTGACGAATATAACACTGGCTTGCAAGCTACATCATGGTGTTGCAATCGAATCTCTATAATAGCTGTCTGTCCGTTCGTCCGGCTGAAGAGTCTTTTAAAGAAAATAAAAAATTCTCACTCTTCATCGGGATTCAAACTTGGGTCACTAAGATAGTATTTGGAAAGGTTAACCACTGAACCACCGATGTTGCTCTTCTTATGTTTGATTGCAACACCATGATGTACAAGTAGCTTGCGAGAGGGTGGCGAATGAGCTAGTATAAAAATAGCAGATTCAGTGTTAACGTTCCCGCCTGCTGTCGTAGTGACCCGGGTTTGAATCCCGACGAATGATGAGTTTTTTATTTTTTTCAAAAGACGTTTCAGACAGACAGACCAACTTATTATAAAGATTTCATGAAATAGCGGATTCCAGGCTTCAACAGGTAACTCACGAAAAGTAGTTTCCCTGTCAACAGATATAAGTAGCTATCACAGTGAATTATCAACGATATAAACTGATGATAGTGTACTTTAGATAAGCATCTTTTGTGTGTGTCATGTCCAGACAAAAGACAATTTACGACACCAAGACTCCCATAAATTGTTAACTCTAAATAAAAAGAAATAAATTCCCTAGTGTCTTAATGGGGTCTGTGACACGCAGTGATGAACTCATTAACGGATTATTTCAGGTAAAAAAGTAATTTACGCTTCTCAAAAGTAACCTTGAGACACATCTAAAAGTCATCGTTGTATAATAAGTGACACAATAGGCAACGCTCAAATGACACAGTAAACTGACCTTGCACTAATTTTGCTGAAGCTAAACACCCGCAAACAAACATTGACACGGATGAAGTATAAAAAAAAATAGAATAGCGTTACAATATATATTATACGTCATTAAGCCTTTCTTTAAAGTGAAAATAGTTTACACTCACTGAACATTTTGTTTATTCGGTGTAAATTAGGACAATTTCCCGACTTTTGCTTTCCCGTGTTACTTTTCCTTTTTTAGATGAAATCGTAGTCGAAAAGTGTATTTTTGCTTCACGTAGGTTTATACGATATAGCGAATTATTAAGTATATGTTTTACAAATATTATTGACTACCGTCCTGTATATTATATCAATATGTCAAGTTATAATAAATAAGTGTACAGTATTCTAGAAAGTGTACTAAATTATGTAAGCCTAGACTATAATAGTAAGTAGAGGGGTAAATATATATATATATATAGCAAGTACTGAAAATTTTCGATTTATGCGAGATCGCTACATGTGATTCGCTAATAGGCGACAAAGTGAAACCTCCCAGATGCTTGTTTCTATGCTATTACGCTATTATGCGATTCTTTGAGTCGGGTTCACAAGTGACTTAACACTCTTGCAACTGTTGTTTTTATATTTTATATTAGCTTCATCTGTGAGTGAGTGAGAGTGAGTTTGTGAGCTGGGAATTGAACGTATACTGCCACCTACAGTCGTTTATGAGAATACACTGTCTATAGTCCAATGAACCAAAATACCCATAAAACGAACACTACCCAAAATACTTCATTTTTCAAAAAACTACAAATTGCTGACTATCACCACCATGTTGAAAATGGATTTTTTTTTAAAAGAATTGTTGCAAAAGGAGTCATCGGATGAACGTTTTTCGTTCCATTTGGTAGCTTGGCTTAATTAACTTGCGTGTGGACAACCTCTCCATCCGCTCACGTCAACTCCACACTTTATTTTAACCCTTTATTTTTCTACCAAATTTCATAAAAAAAAATTTGCTGTCCAGAAAATTTACTTCACTTGTCCCTTAAATATTTTGCTTTTTTTATACCTCCGGATTTACGTTGTTTAAAGAAAAAAAGAAAAAAAAATAGTCACGAATACTCGTTGCGAACGCGACATTAAAAGACTTCTGAAAAGAATATTTTACAATAATAAAGATGTGTCTACAGTATATTATTTTACATAACAATACGCAAAAATATTTTTACAAAGAGACACGTCTATTGCCAGAGGTAAGAAATAACCTTCGCAGAAAATTAACCGTTAAAAATCGTTCATTCTATTTTAAAGAGAATGGGGTTTTTTGTCAATGGTAAAAAGATGTTATTTTTTAGGTGACAAAAATGTCCATTTATTAATTTATTCCTATAAGCTCAAGGTTAGTCTTCTTCATCGCTTTATCTGATTGGTTGTTGGTATTTTTTTTATATATATAAATAAATTATCGGCCCACCTGTTATACGAATTAGAAAAAGAAGAAAACCTGAACCAGTAAAACCTTTGGCGACATGAATATTAATCAGAAGACAATGCTAACCTTCATAGGAGGTCTGGCTACTGACAATACAAATCTGTTACATTCTTTTACTACTAGTAATGTGTTTTTTATCAACTATACCGTTGTTTTACACAATTTACTAATAAAGTTGAATTATTCTATATCACATCAAAAAATAAATAAAAAACCCTTTGGCGACAAATGGACACCTGAAATTTGCGTGCTGAAAACAAGATTGTTAAAGATGGAGACTGACAAAAAAATCATTACATTATAATGAAAAAGAAAATCATTAATTTTTTGCAACTTTTTTGATCGAGGTCACCAATATGAAAGTTTGTCATTTTTTTATACGGTCCAAGTTTGAAATTTAGAGGACAGTTCGGACACTCCCATGATTCCAGACGTCTATGAGCTCAATAAATAATTAGTACATATTAAAAAAAAAAAGAGTCGATAGAATGTATTACATAATAAAAAGAAACTTCAAATTAGAACATCAAAAATAAGGTGTGTAGCAAAATTGTCGCACAAAGACATTCTTTGCATTGTCGTTTACGCGTTTAAGAAATACCGAAACAATCAGTTTGGATACGTAAGTTCCCTTTTGAGGTTTGTCTTTGTCAGTCATTGGAATGTCTTAAAACACAATAGTCGTCTCGACTAATCGATCAACCGTTGTTGGAATGACAAGTTCAACGACATGTTTTCTTGTAGTCACCCTTTCTTCAGAAAAGTCCTTTCTCTCTACTCATTAACAGTTGGGTTCCCTGCAGGGAATCTTTCTCAGACTAATGAAAGCGAAGCTAGAACCGGAACTTCAAATTTTTTTTCTTCTTTCTAAAGTCCAAAGAAAAACTTCTTTTTTTGTTCTCATCAAATGCTCTGATATTTTGGCGCCAACAGGTAGCGTGACACATTTATTTCCACTCGATAAATTCGAAACGTCAATCTAAACCAAAAAGTTTTTTTCTTCTTGTTCGTGTGGTCTAATGAGATTGCCTATCACACAAAATCCTGTTACTAACCCCCCCCCCCCTCTTTTCTAAGACATCGAAGAAAAAAATGGACTTAGTTTATTACACGTTTCATTTGTTCTATTCCAGTTCAAGAAATTGTAACTTGAAAAAAAAAATTGTCATGTGACGCCGCTTTCTTTGTCCTATTTCTATGACAGAAACTCTCAACCTATCAAACCACATAAAATATTTAGCATGGATTTAATCTGATATGAAAAACTATTCCGTCACACTAACTGTAACGCGAATTACAAACAATGTCAACGTGATGCATGTTACTAATTTCAGGAAAATCTTCGATTGCTCAAAACAATGTCAGTAACACGTGTTCAAACAATGTTAATAAACGCTTACAGGCTATTTGCTCCAAAACAAAGAGAAATCTGTGCAAATAGCTTGTGTTGAAGAGTTTTGTTCAAAACGTGCTGATCTGGGCCAAACGCACGTTTACAAGCTAGTTGCTTCAAAACATAGCGAATTCATCACGTGTTCCAGCGTAAATTTAACAATGCACTATAAATTAAGTAATTCATGTTTTTTAGCCTCTAGAACCAAAACTCTTTTTTCGTGAATTTTTTAATTTCAGTATCAGATCACGTGAGCAAGGCTGAACTTTGACGAATTTCGTAATTCTGTTTTGGTTTCACTTTTTCTTCGTAAATAATTCATTATAACTACTTCTTTATTTTGTATATTTTAAGCAAACAATAAAAAAACCAGAGTTTAAACCATTTTATTCACGAAGTTAATCAATTTTGCATCTGAGATGCTCATACACTGCATATCCTTTTAAATTCCATGGCCTGGTTGAGCATCCTAGGTATACAAGTTTACTAATATAGTTCAAGATCGTTGTGTGGGTTACTAAATATTAATCAGTAAAAATAGGACAAGAACAGCTGTTTTTTATATAAAAAAAAGCAATATAACAAATGTGATCTTCTGCGAAATAAATTTGACTCATCTCACGATGATTTGCAAAGAAATTTCACTGTATGACGTCAAACGATAAAAGTAAGCAATGTCATCATTTGACGTCATAGCGCGTTTCTCGTTTCATTTCTAGCAACACTTACTAAGCAAGTTTAACATTTTTCTTGCAATTAAATAATTTTAAAGAGAAAAAAAACACACACAATGACCCAGTATACATACAGCACATGCCTAATTAAGCCTTAATTCTATTTAACCGTTTCAAGTTCACCTTCACAGATAGTCCTAATTGAACACGCCAATTTCTTCACTTTCGGTCTAAATTGTGAACACCTCCATCAGTGCTAGTAGGTCATCACCATACAAATGCTGTACGCCTACAATCACGTGATTCTCACCTATTTTCGTGATACAACGATTAGATTGCAATTCGAAACGTACCACTACGTTATTGGGGATACTCAACTTATTCGAACCTAATTCTAATTTTTTGGTTGTTCTAAAAATTCTTCACCTACATTGAATCTGATACAAGAAGAAATCATAAACTACACGAGCAACTTGCTGGTAACTGCAATAACCCTAAAGGGTGTAAAACAAACGAGGAAATGAACGAAACGTGAAAACGGATGAGGATGATGAAGCGTAGGAATGTCAATGTCCTTCCTATAATAGTAGTATATATTTACATACTTACTACAACAACAACAATAAATGTTATTATATCCTGTATAAGTCATTGTATCCGGATGTGTGAAATATCATTTTTCCAAACAAAAGTTGTTATACACTATGGTGTTACAATCGTTTGATTTCATCTCTCATAACCATTACAATGGATCTGTTCATCATCATCATCATCATCGGTATTAAATTCCATTCAAATGTCGGTTCGGTTCCAAACTAATAGCCCATTCTTTATATACAGAAAAAAATATATTCGTTGATTTTATTTATTTTTTAATCCTATTGTATATTTATATATAGAATTAAAAAGAGTTAACGATGAAGAAGAAAAGTTAAATAGGTTAGTGCAAAAAATTTAGCATACTTTACATTCCTAATTTTTTTTTCTTTCTATTTCTACACTCATATATCTATATCAGTATAGCTATTACGTACAAGGTGATCCAAAACTCGAGCAACATGAAATTTAATAATTTTATGTTACAAAAATTTGAAACAATTTGAAGATGTTCCTATGAAGGGTGAATTTTATGTCACCCTGTACAGTAATAGTGAATTATTTTTCGGTTGAATTTCAAACCTAACGAGAATAAAAAATGGTAAATTTTATTTTAATTGAAATTCAAACCTAACGAGAATAAAAACCTTCAGTACATGGAGATATTATTCCATTTTAATGTGCTCGTTAATTAATGTTTTTTACTGATTAAATTATTGTATATTTTTTTTCATAATAACGAGATCATTACATGTCATCCATCTCAATTACCCTAAGAAATTGTACTCTTTTCACTATTTTTGCTTGAAAGAGAACTTCCTACGGAAAAAAAATTAATTACAAGTAAATTACTTTAAAAATTTTCTCACCTGAAATAATTTCGCAAAAATAAATTACCAAACCGAAAAGTGGTCAAAACTGTTCAAGTTTAAACCGGATTTTGTATGGCGCATCAACATTATTGGCTACGTTCTTTCTGTCAAAGAAAATCCGCTTCATATATGAACACCAAATGTGACACTTTTAAAAAAAATGTAATAATTTTACAAAAATTTAAAATATTTCAAAATTTCACATTTTTTTCTGAAAAACTCGCAAAAATTTGAAACAAAAAAGGAGAGTATGACAATTTTCGACCAATATTATTATTATTATTAGTTTTTACCTAAAAAAAAAGGTTCGACCCATAAAAACACAAAATGGAGCTACTGTGCAACATTAAAAAAAAGTTTCTAGCCCGTACAATTTTTTTCAGTCGTAATGATAATCATTACATAGCGACTGAGACTCATCAATTCTCAAAATTTCGAAAGCAAAAATGACACGTCAAGAAACAAACAGAACTATAAACTATGAAACGCCAAACCACTCACAAATGACCAATTACAGAACACATATATGAATATATATATATATATCTATTATTTTTACAATCATACATTTTTTTGTAATGTATACCATTTTGCCTGAGGATTTTCCAATTTGATTTTTCTCACCATATTACCTCTCACGCTAAAGTAACATAAAAATTTTTATTCATTTTATTCTTTGTTGGAGGTCCTTGTTTTGTTTACAAAAACATAAATAAAAATTACTTTAATTAAAAAATTATCATTTTTGTAACCATTGAATGAGACCCGTCATTCCAATAATCGGATATCTCCGCCCATTTTTTTATGACGTGCATTTCAACAATTGAAATGCATTCAATTGTTGTAACACGTTTAACAATTGAAATGCATTCGCTTTAACAATACGCACGTACAGCATGTGCTTTCAGTAAAAATCACGTTTGAAATTTTTTCATTGTCGAAAAACTAAAAAAGTTAAACTTTTTTGCCCAAAAAGTTAAAACACAAATAAGTTAAAAACAGTTATAAAAAGACATAAACGTCACATAAATTTTGAAATTCATTAAAAAAAACACCAACAACTTGGTGAACTAATTTTTAAAGGTGAACGAAGATGACCGAAAACTCGTCAAAAATTCGACTGTTTTTCACGGGTTACTGCGGCTGTTTTAAAGTGGATTTTCTTACACACGGAAGAGACATTTAAAACAAAAGAAGAAGAAAAACTACTTAACTTTTTTTTTCTAAGAAACTCATCTTTTTTTTAAAGACATTTATACAATAGGACAAACGTTACACTCGAAGACATTCTTTAAGCTACCGATTTAAAGAGAATTGATAGTAGTAGCTGCGAATTTTCACTCTAAAAACCAAAAACTTCATCATCCAAAGACTTATAATGACAAAAAAACACAACAACAGAAAATGATAATAATAATAATAATAATAATAATAATAATAATAATAATAAAATCACTTTTTAACCAGTAAAAACCATTTCCTGAACCATTAAGAATGCTAACAACAGTAAGAAGTGCAAACGTGAGCTGTTCCCTCTTCCTCCCACGCAAAACACTTTGGCAGGGTTAAAAGGGTTGAGGCCGTTCACTTCACAGTTGAACAACAACTAACACCAATCATGACGTTCCATCAAACAATATAGCAGTTTGTTATTTATTTCCAAGGAACAAACTTTTGTCTTTACGAAGTTAGTTAACGTAACATTGAACCCAGAGTAGTATTTTTTTATTTGGGTACAAGAGAGGTACTTTTAAAATAATGTGTTTTTTTTAGTACTTTTACCCTCACCTGTCCTTCGATTTTTCAAAGAAAGCTTTGCAGCTGTTGCTTACCAATTATCTTGTCAGTGCATAGAAAGAGATTCAAAACATAAATATATAAAAAACGAATACAAACACTAAGCTTGGAAAGCCATTAAATTTGTTTGTTTGTTTTATTTAAGTCTGTTTTAATACGAAATCATTCAGAATGTCTTTAAAAATAATACTTTACAAAATACCCAACTTTGATAATGTCACATACTTATTTCGAATGTAAAGAAGTCATTTCACGAGATTTCACATATCGGTAAATGTAAAGATATATGTTAAAGTTAAAACCCAGTTTTGACTAGTAAAAACTAAAATTAACTTGTTGTTATTTAAATACAGTGGAATTCAGTTATTGCGATCACTTTGGGACCAGTGCTTTTTGATAACAGTAGGCAGCTGATAATATTAAACGATGAGAATAAAACATTAAACAGTATGTTAGGGCCGACTGACAATGATAACAATAACCGATTGATAACGTTATCCGTGATTATAATAACCCGTTTCCACTGTAGTTTGAGTGTTTGGTGGCCTTCGGTCGCGTTACCTAACCCAACCTTCGTGGTTAAAAGTAATCGGGCTTTGACTAATGAAATCTGGATTTAACAAAATTCAAGTTTTGACTGACACGTAACATACAGATATACAGGGTGTCTTCAAAAAGTATGTCAAAACTGTTGGTATACTTTAATATTAAAGTTGGAACGATGTTTTTTGGACACCCTATACTTTTAAAATAGAACGAAATGAATACCTACTGAAAACGTTAAAAGGTCAACTTTTGATACCAAGAAATAAAATCCTATTATACTCGTCGGTATAAAACTTTTTACGAAATTCGATCCGTATATACTGTAATAATAAATAATAATAACAACCATCCCTAAAAAGGTTTTTGCAACGCTGTGATTCAAGGTTTTTATTTACCTCACAATATCATTGAGCAACGTTAACCAATGAAACTTCAACAAACTTTTGAATGCAAATTCTTAGAAGTAACAAGCACACAACCCTTTCGATAATCGTCAAAAACCATCGATAATAAATATTGTGTTTTAAATTTTGCAATCGATATCCTCATTGGCTGACCTCTCATCGCCAACCGTACCACAACGGCAAGAAAAAACTAGTTCATGAATAATAATAATAATAATAATAATAATCAGTAGTTGCGTACTTAAATTAAAAAGATTGACATTCCATCGTGGTGATTACAATGCGTAGTTATTAAACCAAAACCAATTGGTACTGGTTTGTTGCGATGATTCTTTTCGGAAATAATAAACCACTGAAATTAATGCGGATGTATGAATTAAAGGAGTGAACGATTTGATACTAAAACCAGTATATAAAATGTCAATGATTTACAACCGTAATAAAAAAACTAAAAGGTAGCGTCATTAGCCAATGGTATAATAATAGCATCCTATTGGTTTTGTTTTATGTAGTACTTGAAAAAGTTATTGAATTAAATTTTTTCAGAGAACTTGACCGAAAATATCGTTGATTATTATTATTCATAATAAATATAATAAAAAAAAATTGTAAATGATTTACGGGTTAAACATAGGTCGTTGGTCCCAATTAAAACGTGCAAAGTATCACGTTCAAGTGTCGATGATGTTGGCACGAAGTAGACTTCTTAAAAGCATCGACTTTTTGTGTTTGGGTTTTCGATCATTAGGATTTTCTTATTTTTATGTATAATTTTTACGGCACGGACACGTTACCGAATAAATTAGGATTCTAGGAATATAATGTCGTGTTATAAAGATCATTAGAATGGCAACTTATTCGTAGACACAAAAAAAAAAATGATACGATACGAAATCATACCTATGTATCGCCAACGTATGGCACGCGTGCCAATACAGGTGAAGACATCATTTTTAAAATTTGTTATTTTTTAAAATAATATTGTCATGTTACACAATTATTGAATACTCAATTTAAAATATGACATTAAAAAAATCATAAGAAACAAAATGATGCTGATCTATCAGCAACCTGTGGCACGCGTGTCAACGGAGGTAGACGACATCATTTAAAAAGTGTTTCAGAAACATCGATGTTTTTACCAGCTAATTGAAATACGCTTGACATTATTTTTATAGAAGAAAAATTACAAAGTACAAGTGAAGACGTGGTTTAATCTCGAAGATTTTAAATGACAAATTTTCAAGGTCTAGATCTCGTTCAATACTCAAGTTTTGTATTTCTTTTTAAAGATAGTCAACTAAACGAATATATACTATATACATTTATAGTTCATAATATGGAGTTTATGGCTTTAAAATATGATATGGGACAGTCTAAACAATTTAATGTACGATTCTTACAGTTGCTCAGAATTATTGTTAATATTAGCTAAAACGGTTAATGAAATATGTTGTAGCCAAAACATAACAAATCTGCAACGAAGTATTTTATACACTTTGCGATTATGTGTGATGTGTGATTTTATTAGCAGAGACCAAGGGTCTAATACATCAACAAAATTGGATAAGTGATCTTTGAACGTTTATCAACTAAGCAATAGTGGATATATAATTTACATAAGTCCGATAGTCAACTTTCTCAGTTCCAAAGAGGGGACCGTTCCACATTTCAATATAATAATAATGATATATTATTATAGACCAAGAAAAGTTAACCAAATTTTAGACCAAATTTAATAAAACCCGGCTCAACTATGGACACTCGACATCGTTCTTAAAACCGATTTTTTTTTCTACAAAACATCGTCCAACCATATGCTTAAGATAAATCGAGATCCAATCGTCACCAGTTAATTTCAACTCCCGCAATAACACTATTGTTTTGATCATAATAGTAACAATGCGACTCACCTCTGCACACGGAATGACTATTGTCGCTGCTGTCAACAGCCACGCACTTTAGTCCAAACAGCCTATGACAAGGCAACTCGGGTTCGTGACATTGTTCACCCGCTAACTTGGGACACACCGAACAGCACTGGCAGTCCGATCGTGGTTGGGACGACGTTCCATCGGGACACGTGCTTTTGCTACCACCGTCAACACAACTCGGAGAACACCAACATTCTTCTTGCTCACCACTAACAACACCATTCGGCACAGCAGCAGCAGACAGCAGAAGCAACAGCAGTAGCAGCATCATGGCACTCTTGCCACCGCTGTTTCTTCTTCTTCTTCTTCTTGTTTCGTCTTCTATTTATTCTTCAGATTTCAAAAAAATCTCACCGAAAAATTAATTCTATTTTTATATACATGTAATTGGAATAAAACGCTTCCTTTCCCCGCTTTTCGAAAAATCGTCCAGCTTAGGTGATGTCCTAAGTGGCGAGTGTGTGTGTGAACTCAGTGGCGTCTGCTTTCTGCTTGTTGCGTTGCCTGCGGAAGTACCTCGTCGTGACGTCATCGGCAACCGGTTTGTTTTCTTCTCCAAAACGTACCCCGGGGCGAAAGTTTGCACCTGGACAGGTGGATTGAAAAGGGAGCTCGCGGAACGGCGGGAGATCTCGAAAAAAAAGTTAATCAACCCCCCTAAAAAAAATGATATATAAATCACTTTCTGGACATTCGATTGGACGAGTTTGGTCAACAACAGAAAAAAAAGTGGGATAAATCGAAGTCGGTTTTATAACGGTTCACCAATGTCATTTGTTTTTGTCCTTTGCCTATTACCTTAAATGGATGACTGCGTTAATCTGTTAGTATGCAAAATTAACATCAACAACACTTTGTTCGTATGATAAAATCAATTGAGAGAACTGAATTGATTCATTAATACAACAAAAATACAACTTTAATTAATGTAAAACTAAGTAGCCTACTGTATACAGAGTAACTCAAAAATCTCGCTACATGGTTTGTTTGTTTTTTTCTTCTGAAAAATGAGTTTTTAAAGTGGTGAAAATAAATGACTAAAATTTAGTGAAATAATATTTAGCAAAATAAAATCATTCTTAAAAAAATTTTCAACTTTTACAGTTCACCCAGTAGTCAAAAGGGTAAATTTTAACAAATACATTAAAATTGGCATATTCTTTATACAATATACTGTCATATACAGATATAGTGTGTGCGTGTACATACATAATGCAAAAAATTCATTTTTGATTTCTGCATATTTCGATTTATGCAAATTAAAATTTATGTAATTCGATATTCAATTGATGCGTATTTTGAGTAATTCCATTTGTTTTATTTCGATTTATTTATTTATATTTGCGATTTTTTATACATTGGATTCATGAAATTTTTTTATTTATGCAAAGGACTTGACGTTTCATGCGTTTTTTGGTACATTGAACTATGGAGTATATTCTCATAAACGACTGTAGATGACAGTATGCGTACAATTCAGCTCGCTCACTAACAACACTTTACTCAAGTGAAGCAAGTTAAGTATAAAAATATTGGTATTCAACTTTATATACAGGGTGAGTCTTTTATCGTGACACAACCAAATATTATGAAAAAAAAGCATAGGACCAACAAATGTGTCAGGCAACTATTGCTTGTGTCTTTCCAATGGTACTATTTTTATTGATCTTGAAATTGATTTTCACAAAAATCCTATTGTTAAATTTTAAATAAAGCGTCGTAGGTATCAAGTCTTATTTAAAAAACTAGATAGATAGCCCCCGTGGTTGGTATGGTAACCACGGGGTGTCTAGAGTAAAATTTGATTGTTGCAATTTAAATTATTTTCAGAGAGTAAAATTTTTAAATGTATAACCACCTGATCCAACAATGAAGAGTGAAATTAAATTATTTTGAGAGAATAAAATTAAACTCGCGTGGTCACTAACGTCAGTGACAGATCTAGACAACTATGATAGGTAATGTACTAATACTAAAGCATTATATGAAAAAAATCATGTTATTTTGTCACCCCACCTCCTTTTTTTGAAAAAAAAAATATAAAATCCTGGACAAGGTTTGGTTTCAGCAATGTCCGATCCGAACATGACATGAACCCTACAGTTTCGAAACGCCAAAGTACATGGAATGACTTACAGCAGCAGCAGCAAAAGCAGACTGCATCAACAGGATAAGGCTGAAATAAACAAGTCAGTTACGATAACCGAGTGTTCTTCCCACAATGTAATGTAACCGTGTCAGCACTCACTCACTTACCTTTGTATGCATCTGGTTGCCGATCGGAATAGTTTGTTCTACACCGCGATTCTAATTGATAGCATCATCCAATCTAGGCCATGCCTAGTTAGGTGAAGGAAATGAGCTAATAAATATGTAAATTTTTGCATGTGTTTCATCCATCAGATAATAAAAGAAAGGGAAAATCAACTAGTGCGCGTATTCAAAAGGCAAGCAAAGCAGCCCCAATGACCTGCCAATGAATAAATAAATAAATAAATAAATAAAATAATCGACATCAAGTACGAAATGTACAACAGCAGCTGCTTTTGCAGTGAGACAATGCCATTTGGATTAGGAATAAAATTTATAATTTGTTCAAATGTATGTCAGTTGTAGTAACACAACAAGAATAGTACATCATCATCATAATAATAACAATAAAAGTGACTCTTGTTGGTGGCGCTTTAACATGGTGGGTTATTATACAAGATATACAATTCAAGTATACACAAAAGGCAATTTCAGTATCTATATACTATGTCATAGTAACAGTGATTCTTTTTCAATTTCAAACAACTAACTTCCTTTGCCCACAAGGTGAAAAATACAATATTTCGCAAAACCACATTTCATGTATCATCGTGCTGGGCAACCTAATCTGTCAACATGATTACATTCAACAGTCGGGCCTTGATCCTTTACTTACTACTACTGCACATCACCATCAACAAAATTAAATTGTATTTGGCACAACAAACAAAAACACAATTGTATAAGCTTCTAATATAAGTTCACAAGTAGTAGAACTTCAAAAGAGACGTTCTAATAGCATAGTCGAGTAAAAGATGAAACTGTTGGCGTGATTGATTGATTCATGCCCCTAGTCTCACTTTTTAAAGAAACGGTCCATTCAAACTGTCAAAAAGTCCTTTGCATCATTTAACAAAAATGTAGCTATCAAACACTCGAATACAAAAAGTTAATTGGAAAATAAAAATACTCCACTGGTGATGTGTTAATATGAAAAAACCCTCAACTTTTGTTTCAATGAAATGAAATTTGAAAGAAAAATGTAATACTGGTTTCTAGAAAGAAGAGGTGACACTAAAACGAGTTCAAGATGGAACATGAAAAATGCCAAGTTGTTTTTTTTTCTTCAAAATTTTCTAAATAAAATAGAACTTGGCTTTCAAACGCATTCACCCAAATACAAAAGAAAAAAAAAAGGACAGCCAAACAATAAACAAAAACAATTGAATTAAAACTAACCCATCGGAAGATGATGATCGTGTCATCCTAACAAGCCATTAGCAACGTAATACTGAACATACCTTTACACATCGATAAACCAAGGGGAAAAAAATGACACAAAATAAATAATAATACAGCAAGAACGCAAGCTAATGAAGCAAAATTATGGCACAACGCTTGATCGTACAATTGGTTATTGAACTTTCGTTATCGAGAAAACGCATGTTTTGTTTTTACTAATGTACAGTAGACTTTTGCTAATCCAGCCATTCCATGCACAGAGAGGTTCCGGATAGTTGAGGGTGCTTAAAAAAACTTGTTTACTTCATTATTGCTTCAGGTTTACAGTATGTAGAATTAAAAACAAAACAACACTTAAGAGACAAGGATGCGACAATGGTAAAAAAAAAACCACTATCAGTACGTACTATGGTATTATTCTCATTTATTGATCTCAGTAGAAGTAGACCCGTGCTGTAGCAGGAGGGCATGAGCGACGTCGCCCTATGGGCGGAGCAAAAGCGTTTTTTCAGTCTTATTATTATTATTATTATTATTAAGATACTGTAACCCC
>JAQIWH010000672.1:0-43045 GCA_034695005.1 Cryptops parisi | reverse complement strand
AGTTTTTTTCCACCTCTCATCTATGCGAGTTTTGAGGCGCACTACCGCACAAAATCGCATAATAACGAAACTTTCTCGCATAGAATGAGCATCTTGAGCTGTTTATCTTGTCGCGCATGTTAGTGAAATCGCATACAAAGAACTCGGATAAATCGCGGAGTTCTTGTAGTTCTTCTTTCCAATGTTGAGATACTCCCCATACCGCATTCAGTGTCACCAACAAAAGCAAATATTTGGTAATATGGTTATTCGTAACAATTTTCAAGTTGGAAAAGACCAAAAAAGCAAATGACTGGTATTGTCACATTAACCGTCATGACGGACGACGTAAACGTACTGTCGTCGACTTTGGTTAGAACATGGATATATAATCTATATAATATTGGTATATAATATTGGTATTGGTATAGTTAGAAACAGTGTTGTAGAGTGGATTTAAAACTGGAAAACAATACGTATACTTGTATGGATAAATTTCGACTACTAGACATTTCGCACGTCACCCCAAGATTAACACTTTGTCACTAAAAAAATTTGAATACAAAGTAAGGATTAAGAATCTTTCCTTCAGCTTGGGATCGAACCAGGGATCTGTCGTTTACACTCACAACGCTGTGTTTTTTTTTTCTAGAAAATGATTATTTATTTACCGCATATAGAAGTCACAATCTTGTAAAATGTGAAAAGAGTGATTCACGTTACAGTACTTATTTAAATCAATTTAGCTATAAGTATTGCTACAAAGTTTATTTTTCTGTTGTGCTTTTTTATCCGGTTCACAGCATAAAAATTATAAATTTACTTGAGTTTGCTTGTATTTAAAAAGTTTTTGTATGACGAACATCAACATGAAAAAGGCGCATTTCCTAAAAACTAATTAGTCGGTTGAAATTGCCAATCTCAGATGTTAAAATTGATTAGTATCATTTTTAGCTATAAAACGTACATTATAAGCAAGTAATTGCAATACTAAAACTACAGTGTCTCGATACCTTTTATAACAACTAAAAACTAAATTCTTTTTCAGTGATCGTTTGTGTTCCCTGTTTCTCTAGGAAGTGAAGAGTTCAATTTCACACAAGGGGTTACTTCATTCTCAGGACATTGCACAGAAATCAACATACAATGCCCAAAATAGGATGTGAGATACATACATTGGAATGCCCAAATAACATATACCTGATATATAATGTATACATCATACACATTCATCCAGAGTTAACTACCGTCAGAACTTATAATTGGCGTCATAAAGAGTATTCGTGGATCAAGTTTTCCTATACAGTATCCGCTACAGTGTTCTATTGTTATTACAGCACATTATCACATGTTTTTATGTGTACCGGTAGGCTATATGTGATCAATAATATATTCGATAGTACTATACAGTATAACCACATCGTTAATCATATACAGTGAAATTATAATAATAATCACTCAAGTCAAAATGCATAAAGTATTTTTTTTAAACATCCAATAATTGTAAAAGTACATTATCGAGTATAATATACCTAATGCCATCATGTGCATGTTTAAAAAGAAAAGAAGCGTGCAAATTATAATCGTCTTCTTTGTAATTATTATGTACGATTCCATTGATGTTGGCCCAGAACTTGACCCTTTTTTATCACAATCTATTCTCAAGAACAATAGCTTGACGATCTCTCAGAACTATCAATTAACCTTGATTTTGGAGCAGTTTTTTTGTTTCTCATTAATTGGACATAGTCGTGAGATGTGAGTATCAGAAATAATTAGCTTGAAATGACGTACGTATACGTGTGGGCTAGATGGCTTTTTTATTCTTATTTATGATCAATAAGCCATTCGCTATTTATAAATAGATCGTGTTAAACCATAGTGAACTAACTCGCTTTTTTTTTGCAGTTTCTGAGTTAATGCATGAAATGAGGTCACTAGATCTTGATCTAGGCATACACTAAGAATTATATCGCTGGATCAATTTAGAGAGTTACACAGCATTATGAACCAATCGGAATAGCATGCAACCCTATGGACAAACCATGTGTAGAATCATCGTTTTTTTCAAATTGAAGTTGTTTAACTTAGTTCGGTTCGGTATGGTTTAAGACGATCCAAATGTAGTCACAAATAAATTTGTGTTTTTACAATTCCAGTAATTCACACCCAAAATTGATATATTTATGTTATGGAATAATATATAATAGAATAAATGAATAATTATACCACTACTTACAATTTTACAAAAACTATAAAATGAAGTAAACTAGATCACGCAACGCATGTATAACCATTATTATGTATAACCATTATCATGTATAGCCATTATAGAAAGCCTAAAAGTGCAGGTATACCCTAGTCACTATTCAAAATAGAGTGTAACCTGGTTAATACAATTCCACTTAATACGTTTTTCCGCTTAAGTAAACACCTAATCCCGAACTTTTCATCGTAAAAATAAACCATTTAAACTCATCTTTAGAATTTTTCACTTAAAATAATTTTTTGCTTAAAACGTTTTCAAAGAGCATATAGCGTAAGTTATTCTGCGTGATTTTTATGGTCTGAGCTATTATACATGCATATAATGAAGTAAACCTTCTAAGTAACAAACTTAATCATATGACTGAAATAAACAGGGTATGATAAAGATGTACTGTTCTGTACAATAATCAGAAAATACATTGATCAACACTAAATAAGAAAAATAGCTCAGTGGATTAAATATCAGTTTATAGATTGAGAAATGTGCGGATTAATTGAAAGCTTGCCCGGAATAACGTTGTATGTTACAAAAATTCAATATTGAGATTATTATAGAAAACTAAGCCTTATATATGGACCTAGCTAGTGTTGTCAATAGACAAACTCATACCTACCTAAAACATACATATATCACTTCAAAATTGGGCACCCAATATGCGATAATCGATGTGTTGCTGAATACTTCTTTTGCCATTTACTCAAACTATGAATTGTTACATGCAACGTTATTCCGAGCAAGCCTTCAATTCTAATTGCTACAATAAAGATGTCGGACTGTAGATTGAGATGCTTAATTGTGATATGATGTTTTTTTTTTATAGCTGGAAGTCTATAAGCTGGAAGTATTTCCATTTCTAGTTTATTTGGTTAATACGAATAAACTAGAACATAAATCACATTATGTTTTATCAGTAAATGCATATCAAACTATTTCATCCACCTTTAATGATAGTAATGAGCAATCTCTTTGTTATAATTAATTTGCTCTAAATAGTTCATTACTTCCAACATCAATTCATCATTAAAATGACTTTATCAATTAGGACTTCCATTTTTTTCTTCTTGAAATCATTCTTATTAGAGTTCAAACATAATTTTTGGTTATATACTCAGGAGGCTTTGCGTGTGGTCAATATATTTTCTGGTGGCATTCAATGTAAACCCTTACGAGATAGTAAGCTGCATATTGTACATTATGTATAAATTCAGTGATTTCAGTCCGCTACACTAGGGTTGGTGTCACCCAGTACGGCAACTTATAATATGACCCCCATCTCCAAGGTGTAACAAATGATCAGCGGCTGTAAAAAGGTTATTCGAAGCACCATGTGTTAATGTGTAAACGTAAGGCTTCTTCACTTCACACATATGAATGGTGCTTCAATGTTTTTTTATTTGTCTCTACATCCATGCAAGACGATTAAAAGGTTGAAAAAAGCACGTGTAACATTTTTTGGTGACACTAGATATCTCTCCTAGAATGCAATTGAAGAGCCTGGTGTAAAAGGGTGTTAAGTAACATTTTTACAATTTCGAGGAAAGCGCGTTTAAAGATCTGAATTTGCCTTGTTATCTATGAGCTACTTCACATTTCTTGCACAAATATATTTGCACATATCGTTGTTTTGTCCAAACTTATGCTCCAGGAAAGTAGAATTGCACCTGTACTCAAGTTCGAAAATGATTCTAGGTCATTTTTGACAAAAATGTTATTTTACAACTTTTTTACACCAGGCCCTTCAATTAAAGAAGTTAGTAATAAATATAGATCACACTTAATTGCATCACGTGATGTAATCATTGACTTACCATAAAATGTTTAGTTTCTAAAAGTAAAAAGTAACCACTTTAGCTTTTCTGTATAACAGAGATTTGTAGTGCTTTCCTGCCGATCATAGCGCGTTGCTACAGCTTTTGAAGGCTTTCCATCATTACTCTGTGCATAGCAAAAGTACTGGCAAATTCTAATGCAAATGTAAAATACAGCAGGTCCAAATACAATTATTACAGCATAAAATTTTTAGTCAAGTAGGTTATATGGATACAGTACATTTAAGCTGAGTAATGTTTTTGTGATTTTAACTAACTGCAGGGATATTTTTATGAAAAAATAATGGATTTCTGGTCAAACCCTGTACAAACAGTTTTCAGAAAGTAACAATTTGTTTGTAACAATTTGTAGACAGTCATTTTGGTGCCCTTTTCTTTAAAAAAGCGGTGCGGTCCGCATTCCTAGTGACCGCCACAGTACTGTATACTAATTTCGTTTTTCGAAAGGAAATATCCCGAGGCCAACTTCATTTCTTGACGGACAAGTTTCGAAGTTCTTGAAACTTAATATACAGTTGTTAAGGAAATCTTAAACTTAGATGGCGCTACGTGATAGCGAGTTCATGAAAACTGAAATTGAAATTTTAAACTTTGTTCAGTATAACCGCAAACGGAGTTTCAAAATTTATCATTTATTCGTGGGTTTTGTTAACTTTTCACTGAGTAAATGCTAGAAAAGTTCTATTTTGTGTCAATTTCTAGATGCAAAAACGTCCAAAAAATGATGGGATTTTATCACTATTTTTTGTTGATATTAAATTTTGTTGCTGGTGTTAAAAACAGTAAAATAATTTTTTAAACAAAGTTTTTAAAATGCAATACCTTACTTTTGCCAAGGTCACTTTACTTCTACAAGTAACGTTGCTTTTACTGACTGGTTAGCGTTACAAAAGAAAAAGAGGCACTGGTGGTGGCGTTAGTGTTTAACACTATTTGTATCAGTCGATATGTTTCTATTGTTTTTTTGTATTTTTAACTAACCTAAACTGAGATTTGTACCTATAGACGCCTGGTTAGGTTACTTAAAAGCAATACAAAAATAAATAGCACCATGTCGAATGATACAAGTAGCATTAGTCACTAAAGCCGCCACCAGTGCTTCTTTGCAAACGGAAAAGTACCGAAATAAAACTCAATTCCAAAGTGTTCCTCCTTCTTGGCGGCTGTTTTTTAAGGAAAAATTGGTACCCAGTCAGCAAAGTTTTTAAAAGTTTTACGTTAAAAGGTTTTCATACTGTTTTAACGGTATGAAAACCTATATTATTTTTTATCAAAAGGGGAAGAAACATTCATTTATTCATTCACTGGCAGGCTCGCTTTGTCCATGAGGGTAGCGGTGATGAGGAAAGTGACTGCTATTGATTGAATGGTTTGGTGTAAAAGGATAATAAGTAACATTTTTGTCAAAAATGACCTAGGAGCACTTTTGAATTTTAGGTGAAATTTCACCTTTTTAACGCATGATTTTGAGCAGAACATCAATATGTTTAAAGATATTAATACAAGAAACGTGAAGTAACCCATAGAAACCAAGGCAAGTTCAGATCTTTAAACGCGATTTCCTCAAAATTGTAACGCCTTTTTACACCAAGTTCTTAAGTTGTTTTTATTCCGAAATTTGTGTTTTTTTTTTATTTGAAACTGAATCTTTTTATTATATTTATGATTTTACCGTATGTGTATATTTATAAAAATAAAATACACATGTAATGCAACCCCTTTTCAAAAGGAAATTGTGATTTTCTTCTAGAAATTGTGTTTTGATTCTCTTAATTGTTTCACATATACTGTATCTGTTTTACATAATGTTTTGTTTTGCACCCTACTTTCTAGAACGTATCTGCCGTGTAAAACCATGGCTTCGTATAGTAAGTCATGGTAAAAATAGAATTTAATGTACAATACTTTAATTCCCCTTTTAGTTAGGTCAAACAACATACCAAAGAAATTATAACAAACCACCAAAGCTTTACGATACAAATGAACCGCCGATGGCGGGATTGAAACGCAGCACGTTTTCGCAAATACATTGAGGTGTAAACATTTTCCATATCATGTTTAACCTCCGATAAGGTGAAACATTTAAAACAACGTAGGTTTATTTAAGGTCAGAAATGTATAATGGATATCCATGGGCTAGAAATAAATTCGTTGACTGCGATCCAAGTGATCTCAAGTTGGCTGACAATTTTCATTACAAGGGTTTGTAAGTGTTTTACGACGTGACTTGGTAATCACGATTACTGCTATCAACGGAACTTCGTGATGCGTGCGTGACAACCATGCTAAGTTAGTAAACTCTTCAATTGTGCATTCTGGATTAATTACACCGCACACCATGTAATCAGCGTTTAACTTCCTTCTTTTCAAGAGCACGTGATAAACATAATGTTTGTTTAATTTGTCAAAAAAAAACGTCATTTTTTTATATGTATTTGGTACTGTGTGCTAAGTAAACAAGAAAAAAACCATTTTTCAGGATCATTTAAAATGTAAAAAAAAAAAATCGACCTTTAATAATAAGGCGCTTGACGAAATGATTTACCTCTATCTCTATCTATTTGTGACGTTTTGTTTTGTTGCTGCCAACTCTTTTTCTGTTTGGCAATTCTGGTTTTCAGCCAGCATCTTGTTTTCTGCAATGTCACAACATTTGTACTAAATCTGACCATTGCTTTGAATACTTAAAATTAAATTTTATTTAATTTCATCCAATCATACAGGAAGATCTGGTTTCATAATATTTTTACGTTAAAATGCTAAAGATTAAATTAAAAATAAGAAATGCTTAGCAGAAGCGTTTGACAATTTGAACAAGTGCACAATTAATTTCTTGGTTTATTTTATTTATACACTGATTATCATTTATCATTTTTTTTATGTTAGTATAACAGGTTTTAGAAAAATCAATATTTGTGTTTTTGTATCAAATCATAATGACATGCAATTTAAAGATCACACTGTGTATTTAAACAAGCAAAAAAAACTGGTTTAATTTTACCATTATTGGAATGTTAGATAAACAAAATTATTGTATGTATAATTATAATTATTGTAACTACATAAACACTTTTAAAAAGGAGTTCATAATCTCTATGTATTAAGTAAAAACGCAATTGTCAATGAAATGTGTGCTTGCTAAGTGTTTCAGGAATGTCAAAATTAAGTTGGTTTAAGTAGTAATCCATCTTCAGTTCATTGCTCAACTTTACTGGACTTGAGCAATTTATCACTCTTATCATTTTGCTGACTTGTTTTTTAAAGCAGTAAGCCTGAACTAGGAATACTATATCTAGAAGAAGAAAAATGCCCTGAAAACAAAATTAGTAACACCACAACTACTGTATAGTGTCGGAACACCAATAATACCAACAACAAAAAACACATATGAATGCGATCAAAATAGTAGTTAACTCCCGGTTATCCGGCACTCAAACAAGCGTGGATTCATATGCAACCACATCAAAATCTCAACTAAACACTAAATTCCATTACAGTAATAATTTATAGTACATTGTTACAAAGAAAAATTTTAAATTGGATTATTTTTGTGGACAAAATTTTATGAGTAATTTAAGTATGTTTTTGTATTGTAAAATTTTATTGAGAAACTAAAGTTAATGTTTTCAAATAGTGTAACTCAGTTTTTGCACTGTTTTGATGATTTATTTCCCTAATCCATTAGTTTGAATGAAACTCTTCATTACTTTAAGTGACAGACAGAACTACTTTTCATCTACAACCCAGCTCGAAAATGTAAAATGCATTTTAGATATTAAAATTTGAATTGATAGCATTGGTATCAATAGCACAAAATATTATAATTTTTTTTGTCCAAAACCACCTTAAACCATACCGAACCAAGTCAAAAAAACTTCATTTTGAGAAAACGATGATTTTGCCAATCGTAAAATGTAACTCTTTCTAATTGGTCCATCGCTAATTATTAGTCTAAGTCAAGATAATGATTTAGTGCCCTCTTTTATTGTTTTAACTAAAAAAAAAACTGCAAAAAGTGAGTTAGTTCACAATAGTTTAACATAACCCAATTTGTTTCAATGAAACGTTTCTCGTGCAAAACCGATAAATGCACATGATAGCCACAACCGCATTTGTTATTAAGAGGTTTGTATAAAAACATTTTTATACCTAGTTGTTCGTTCTTGTTCGTCATGGACTCTTAAATGTCTCTTTCAATTGACTTGAAATATAGTATGCCGACGCATCTCGTTCCCAGTTAGGTTTTGAATTATTGTCAATGTTAACAATTAAATTAGGAAGTCAACAAATCCGTCTTTTTAATATCTCCCTCCAAAATTTGTGACATTTACATTGACGTTGTTTGGAAGGGATTTATAAGTATTAATTAAGGATAGGGTTTTTTGTCAATTCCCGTTGTTATGGTTATGTTCAGACTAAATACTACTGTATAATACAACTAATGTAGTACTAATGTAGCCTACTACGTAGTACAACATACACAAAAAATACTCTTTATTTTCATTCATTCCAATTCAATCATCATTAACTTCTTGTTACCAACAAGCTGTTAACAATTTTCTCATTGTTGTTGATGATCTAACTATTTAACGTATTATCATGTTGAAGTGGAGGCACTGACACTTATCTTAATTTCACAACTTAGATATACTGTAGTATGTATTTGAAGGCCCAACATTCCATATGAAACTACGTTATTGCAGACGCGAAACTCGTATAAATCGAAGATCTCCTGTACATTAAATTGATTTTTGTTTCATAAGAATACAATCATAATAAAATACAGTATACGTAAGTGGTTACAATTCAATGACTTATTGAGCTATTGAGTCGGGCGTTAGTCCGAGAAATGCTAGTTTATCGTGAAACATGCTGAATTTCTTACATCTTAAATGATCAACAAAAGTAACTCAAAAGATTAGCTCAACTGACTTAAAATTCCATTATTCCATTCATCCAAGCAGATTATCTAACTACAAAGGTGAACCAAACACTGAGATTATAGTGCTTAGATTTAAACATAATTTCACAAGAATAAAATTTTTTAACTGAACTAAGCGAGGTCTATGTTTCTAGAAATAGAGCGAAATGGCATTTGTCTGTCCTGTCTGTTTGTTCATTTCTTTGCGTGGCGCTAACTTGGCGAACGCTTGAATTGAAGGACTTCGGGAAATATAATGATAAGCCAAACACATTTTTACACTAAAACTGTTCCTCAGTACTGTTTCTATCCTGTTATTTTGCCATTTCCTAGATTTTCCAGAAAATGGCGCATAATATAGAGAATCACCTTGTTGCGCAGTATGGTACTCTATGGAGTTTCCTATCAGAAAAATGTTTCTCCTAAACAGTTTTAAAAATGTGACTTATCATTGTGAAGCCCTTCAATTGATATATTTCAAACTTGCAAACATTCACACAACGGGGTTGCAAACATGCACACACTATGTTAGGGGTTTCTGTACAGTTTATTAAAATTTGGGTGGCAATCACACTTTATTTACTATTTACTCTGTTTTTACGCATTTTCAAAAAAATTTCGAATGGTAACGGAATGAGATCTATTGTTCACAGAACTACTAGTACAAGAGTGGTAAGAGTTTCCTACCTGTTGCATTCGGTTCAAATTTTGAGATGATTAATTCTCCAACGATATTCAAGGAATCGTCGCTGTCTTCTTCAGCAGTTGATTGACATTCTAGTAGAACTGGAATGGCTAAAAACGCTGATTCTTCAATCGGTGTTGGTGATTCAGGTGACAAAGTTCGTTCGCTGGTCGTCTCTTTTTTAGGGATCGTAGTGACAATTTCTGGTGTCGAATTCACTCCTTGGTTTTCAGTCAACAACCAACTGTCGATTCGTTTGCCTCGAACAACTTGGTTAGCAATAATGCGTCGTCGTTCTACTTCGATTTTTTGCAACGATTCCGAATCCAGAGTGATGCTTTCGTCAACATTGCAAGTTGGTTCTACAAATGTTTAGAAAAAAGTTATATCAATTATAAAAGAATGATTAGGAAAATTAAATAAACTATGCATAATGTTTGTGTGCAAACAGAACATAAAGCGATAAAAACCTATTAACACCAGTTGTCACGTGTGAAGGTTTTGGTGTATTTTGTGAATTATTAGTTGTCTATGTGTTAAGGTGAAGTTAGAGTTGTGTTAAAGTGGATTTTCATATTTCAAAACCAAATTTTATATTTTTCATGTAATGAAAATTTTAAACGATAATCCAAACACCACGTTACTACGGTACTAGAACAATTTTTTAATAGGTAGCCAAGTATAAATGCAAGGCAAATTTCATTTATATTAGACATTTCCAATGAACGAATTACTGGACATTTTTAATGAACAACACTAATGCTGTTTTGTATACTATACAGTATACTGTATGCAAAATTTAATTTGACGTTTTTATAGCGTGACTATATAGGCCTACAGCATATAAAATGCAAACACTCATGTTACTATTAATATGAGGATACGTGACATTTATATAACATGTTTATGTAGCAATAAAATCTACTATTTTATGTTATTAGTGAAACGTCCTTTATTCGTTGAAGAACATTACAGCAGCATTACAGCTTGCACGATTTTTAACGCGTGTTGTTTGCTTTGCTGTATTGTCTAAGTTCAGTGACGTTTAACATTAAAGCACCGGAGTACAGAGTGAAAGCACTTTTTTTACTCCGCTTGTCACACATTTTAACTGGCAACTAAATTACCTATCAAATTTCTCACAAACTGTGGCTGCTGCAAATTTCAAAGCCAGAGTTCAAAACTTCAAAGTTCAAAATTCTAAAATTAAAAGAACGTAAGAGAAAAATAAATTAACTCGAGTGCACACCTGTGTCCAGCTGTTGCATTTCCTTGACTGGTGTTTGCGCTTGGTCCTCTTCCTCTGTGTTCACATCAAAGCCCTTGGCTCGATAAATTCTACCACACTCTTCATCGGTCGTGTAGTCTTCACACTCTCCACATTCTTTTTCCCAATTGGTCGAATGTATGACATTGTCGTTGTGTTCATCCGCTGTATTGATGCGTAGAACGTAAGACATTCCTTCCTCGTCGTCGTTTTCGTCGACTTCATCTCTTAATTCGCTTTCAGTACTAATCGTCGAGGTGATGGTATTTGTCGTTTCGTGCACTTCGCCCACCGTTATCTGAGTTGTCAATTCGTGCACGTCGTCGTCGAAAAGATCCATCTTTTTATTAGCCACCAGTTGTGTCGAGTGTGGCTTGTCGTCGATTGAAACTTGACGTTGTTCCGTCTCTTGGTCCGAGTGATTTGGTTCCGAAATTGGAGAACTGAATTGTTCTAGAATTTCTGCAGCAGCATCGGTTTCCTCTTTGCTCGACGACGAAGACGAACTCAGTTCCTCTGTGTTTTCCGATGTTATGGTCTCGGTGTCTGTATCATCGTTGTATTCGCCACCAGAGTCGACCGCATCTTCGTTTTTCTTGCTTACTTTTTCTTGCACTTTGGTGATCAGTCCTTGTTGTTTCAAACTTTTTTCAATTGGTAGTTCGGTCGTCTGGACCAAATTAGTTTGATTCGTTTCACAGTCGCAGTTTTCAACACTGTTATTCACGGAATAAAGTTTATTTGGTTCTGAACTTTTAATGCCAGAATCTGTTTTAAGAATGTCTTCACTAGTTAGTTCACTGTCATCTAAATTGTTAAAATGGAGTTTTCCGTTCAAAATTTCCTTGGTTTTAACAGCAGAAATTTCATCCAATGGATGCTGTATATCAACAAACTTGTCAGTAGCATGCGTCTTGTCATTCTCTGTGTTGACACAGTCTGAGCGTTGGTTTTTAGGATGCGTCTTAGGAGATACCTGTAAAAGATTAAAACGCTAGTTTAATACATTTAAGTCGTGAGCTTATTATGTAAAACGAAAAAAAGCACAATACAATGCAAATTATATGTACTATAGAATGTAGATTAATAATTTAACCCAAGTTTATACCATCCCGATGATTGATGGAACTTTTTTGCTTAACGATAATTACACAAACTAATTAAGTAATGTCTCGGATAAAAATTTGATATGAAGTTTTGATCTATATTGTAGTAAACATGCGCGTATATTTATCTGAAAATAATTCTTATTTGTAGACATTGAGCTATGTTTACTTTGGATTTTGGAATAGTTGAAAAATTTATTCCACCGATCAAATATTTTCTAAGTTTAGACCTATTGAGATCTTTTCCGATGACATACAGAGCTGACATTCTAAACATATACGGTACATTTCGTTGTATCAAATTTAGATGGGTTTAAGTTTTGTCAATTCCGAAATTTTGTCACACGAAAGGTCTCTTTTTTTTCAAAGAATGTTGCTGATGATATACTTACATCTTAAGTCACTAAACCATTTTTGTTCACAAAGATATATGTATTTATTTGATTGTGTGGTTTATTACCTACAGCGCAACTATTCATTTTTTGAAGTATAAAATCGAGCCATCCAAATAAACAACTTAACACAAAAAATCCAAAAATATATTTTCACGTGTTTGTTGCAGGGATGATGTTGTTGTAAAAGAGGGTATCAGAATAATTGCCCCTGGATAACTGCCCCCTGTGGACAATTGTCCTCCAACAATTGCCCCCTGGACAATTGCTTTCTAGGGCAATTGAAGCATCTTATATTATCAATATTGCCAGCCGAAAAACCTTATTTTCTGAGGGAGAAGATGATCGCAATTAATTCGTCAGCGGAAATAGTAGTATTTTTTATTATATTATTTAAATTTAATAAAAAGAATTATTTATTTGTAGCACATAATTTGAAATTTCAAATAAACGTAAAAATAAAATTCTAAGTATCCATTACTTTTCTTTTTAATGTACTTTAAATTGCATTTATAGAATAATAAATGTTATCTATATATACTTAACACTCTTTCACACCTGATCCTTTATTGTACAGTACTATCTCCTGGGGCAAGTATCCAGGGGGAAATTGTCCGGGGGCAATTGTCTGGGGGTAATTGCCCAGGGGGGGGCAGTTGTCTTAGAACCGTAAAAGAGGTTATCAGGGAAATCAAGTTTTGTAATAATTGTAAAAACTAATTTTTGCAACAAGTAGTTATTACTTGTTAATAAATCGACCATTGTTATTTGAGATCATAGAATATTTTAAATTTATATAATAATTTAAGTACCATATAATATTTTGATTTCAGCCATACTGTATGTTCAGCCATGGTGGCCATGGCTTATGTTCAAACATCCCTACAAAAAATACTCAGACCAGTTCAAATGAAAATCTGTCTGAACCGTTTTATTGACTATCCCATCGCAGGTTAAACATCACCAAAAACAGCGCTATCTACGGGACTCAAAGTGGATTAAACATTAATATCTATTTTCTTAAGGGTTTGGAGTATTCATGCGTGTCGCAGTGTTTAAAGTACCATATTCACCTGAATCAGTAATTAAATCAACAAAAGTGTCATTTTTTGTAAAATAGCCATCAATATATTCATTTAACATAATTTAACTTGATAATTTTGAAAAACATTGTAGACCCTACTTTACATAGTAGTTAAACAAGCAGACTTTTTGTGGCGTATTTAAGGTAAGAGCTTATTGAGTAGCAGGACACGCTTATTCTAGTTTCGTTTGATTGTTACTAACAGCTGGAAAGTGATGAAACGTTTCCAGGAGCTACCAGTGGAGAGTAGCTACTTTTTCAGTAAGGTAGTACCTTACTGAAAAAACAATTAACTTATATGATACATCATCATGTGGTATCATTTAGCGTTAGCTTATGTTGAGTTTTGCATTTGACTACTATTGAACGTGATTGGCCACTGGTTGACAGAAGCACCTGGTGTGGAACTTTCCAACTGTTTGTATCCCTTTCTGTATCTTTCAAAGGCAAGCTCTACTCACTCTATTTGCTCTCTCGGTTACATTTTCTTCCGCGTAATGTAAACTAAAAAGTGCTTTGTTTGTTTCGGTTCAGCGCTTCAACGGAAACACGAAACTTTGCTCAACGTCCATAACCGAGAATTAAAATCACCTCGTAGAACAAGCAAATAAATCCTATAACGAGTGAATAATCCTACATCATGTTATTAAAGTGCATTTGACAAGCTTGCGTTAATAAACAGTGTTAAGGATCTTTTTCATGAAGCTTTTGCTTCCCATTTTCTCTTTTCATTTAAATTCCACCTTGAAATGACTGTTTTGACATCGTATCAAGATTCCAGTTTTCAACACACGGTGTTAATGACTAGAATAGTAATTGCAATTTTTAATTTTTGTAACACTTAAGAAGAATAAGGTACTGTAGGAGTAAGTTACAATATATTAGAATGTTTCCAACAAGGTACTTTTCTGTTAACTGGGATTGCTGGGACTGGTGGCGTAAATGGCTATGGTCATTTGTATAACTCGACGTGTTACTACTTTAATTGCAGCTTTTATTGTTTTAACTAACCTAAACTGTGATCTATATCCATAGTTACCAGGTTAGGTAAAAATAATAAAAGAAGCAATTCGTAACACGTCGAGTGATACTTAGCCATAGTCACTAACCGTAGTTATTAGCCGCAGTCACTAACGCCATCAACGGAAATCTCAGTTAACGGAAAAGCACCTAAATAGCAAGTTGTTTGTGTCTGCTTAGAAAATCAGCAATATTTCTAGGACTGCATTTATTATACTCTTTATATTAGCTTCACTTGTGAGTGAGTGAATTTGTGAGTGAGCGACGAGCTGGGGATTCAACGTAAGCAGTCGTTTATGAGAATATACCGTATAGTCCGATGTACCCAAAAAAAAACATTAAACGTGAACCCCATACGTCTTTGGCATAAATCAAAAGTGTAAAAAAATCGCATAAAATTATATAAATAAATAAATAATTCGAAAATTGCAGAAATCAAAAAAATGAAATTACTCAAAATACACATAAATTGGATATCGAATTGCAAAGATTGCATAAATGTCAATTCGCATAAATCGAAACATATAGAAATCAAAAATGTATTTTTTTTGCATCATGTATGTAGTTACATACCGTACCGTATATGACAGTACCGTATATGAAGAGTAAGCTTAAAAAAGCATTTTTAATGTACTTGTTTTTAGTTGATTATCCGCAAAAAGGTTTTTATAAATTCGAAATTTCACACATTCGCTAATTTGTTTTATAAGGTTTATACGTCTGCTTTGTTGCACTCTCTAAAAAAAAGTATGAGATGTTAAGATTAGCAAAAAAAGTACTAATAAAAATTGTTCAAATATGACGACCATCTGCACTTCCTCTACGTGTCCCACATTACAGACCATCAGAAATTACAATTTCAAGGGTGTTTAAAAAACGAAAAACTTTCCTTGAAGATGGATTTCACTCATCGTCGGAAACGTTTGATTGAACAACAATTTTTATTTTTTAAAAAAAAAACAAACCCAACCTTAACATAGTTTTCAGGATGGAATTCGTATACCGACTGGAAAATATTTTTTTTCTCTAAGCATAACATTTTGCCTCACTGAACATATTTTTTTAAGAAAACCATTTTTTCTTCTTTGATAGAACAACTCATTTCATAACTATTTCACGGTTGTCTGTGGATGCGGATCATAATTTATTCCACAGATGAATTTTGGTGGAAAGTGTGCTTCAGGTTAATGTATGCGCTTGGTGCGTCAAGACCTTCTTCACAATAAACACACAAAAAATACGATGCTATCCAGAATGATGATAGTTAATTATCTTATTTTCGAAATCGAGTTGATTTACAATGAAGCACAATGAATGCTCTGAGGCCTTAAGTTCACTAGTTTAGCACGATTACTGGGCCATCATCTCAGCTTTCCTTTTTTATTTCATCCTTCGTGTACGCATTCATTATTATACGTGAAAAATTATGTAGAGGATGAAACAGTTTTTGAGCAGTTGAAGAGAAACAAAAAAAAAAGAGCCAAATTGTTTTGTTTTTATAGATTTTGGATAATAAAAATTAATTTTAGAAACCGGAAAAAAGTCATTAGTTAAGAACGCGTAAATGGTAGGCATAATTGCAATAATCGGTTTTAGAAAGATGTAATCGCCAAATAATTTATAGTAATAACAAGAAACGAAATACTGTTTACGAGAGTTATTACTGTCGTCAGAACAATTTTTGGCGAAAATTATCGAACTCTTAACACTTTGTATCATTTCAACTCGGTGCTTGAAACTCAAAACTCTTATACAGTCTTGAAACCCATAAGGTCACAATGTCAATCTACTTTGATTAACTTGACTGTTGTAATGCTTAATTTGACTGTGTGCTAATGTTACAACTAATAACGTGACTGTTCTGATTTTGGATGTTCTAATGAATCTAATCATGCTTAGACTGAAACCGAATGCAGTGAAGTGGAACTTGTTTAGAAAAATTTCATCTTGAGCCAATACTCAAAAAACATTTTTAAAGATTTTTCTCACTTATATTTTAGATAAATACAAAATTAATTTTTATACTTAAAATTATCTTCACTTGTGAGTGAGTGAATGATAGTGAGTGAGTTGTGAGATTCTACATACAAAAACAAGACGAATCGATGGGTTTTGATGAACGAGATGCCTATGGATTCGTCTTAGTCTATCAAGTGACACTGACTACATGCCATATATAGACCCTCCTACAGGCTAAATGGCTCGATGGATTTTGATGAATGAGATGTCCATGGATTCATCTTAGTCTTACAAGTGTCACTGTCTTATATGCTGTTAATTTAAAATCAATATGGCGAACGCCATATGCCAGTATAAAGAGGGGATGCTTATAAAGCATTTTCGTGTACTCGTTCTATGTATATTTTTCGATGTTCCACTTTGTTTGTGGGCTTTTTATTATTGACATATAATCGTGCTCCATTGACACATCGTGGCCAAGTCTCAAATTTGCCAAAACAAAGCGTTACATAAGCTTATAACAAAGTTCAAGATTGTTTTGAATTGTTATATAAAAAAAACTCGTTTTTTTTTACATCAAGATATTAAATGGTCTAAATTGTAACAATTTTTTTTATGTACGATTTAATATAGAAGCTTTGCTCTGGTTCTTGAACTGCTATTGTTTCTGATCCTTTAGATAAAGCTTTTGTTTTAAATTTAAAAAAAAATAATGTTTCACAAAAAAAAAAAATTAAAATCATATTTTCAAGCCCCATAATGAAGGTTGGAAATTCTTATCAGTTAAAGAACATCAGAACATTTAAAAAAATTACAAAACTATGAAAAAAAAAGTTTTTCCATGACACTAATCTTCTGTTTGAATCCTAAACACAAACAATAAAATGTATTATATTTTTTATATTAATGTTGATTCAAATGTTATATATAATTTATGTAATATGTATTCTTTTTTCCAATAAAAGAAGTCTGCTATTATGCAATGATTTTGACTTCCATACATTTTAAATTAAATTACTGTTTGTATTTATACAGTATAGATGACTGATAAACTTAGTGCTTATAAACGGATAAACTTACTGACTAACTTAGTTAATTCAGTTAACCTCTTACACACTGTATACTCTAAGAAGATTACCTTACAAAAGTAGATAACCTTAGAAAACCCGTAACAACTTAACTGGTTACCTGTATATTATAGACCTATGTAAAAAGTACAAGCTTTTCAATTATATCGTCTTATATCGTTAAGTGTATCAATTAGTTGTTACTTACACAAGTTTGAAGTATCATTATAGCTAATTTTATGCCTTTTTTTAATTTGATTTTTGTTTATTTTTTTTAAGTTATAAACTACAAATAACCAATTTTGTCATTCTGACATCCGGTTCGGCAGGTTTTTTTTAAGTCGAGTGTCTATTTGCGAACAAAGTAGGACACGTAAACTGCTTCTAAACTACTGGTACACTAGCTATAACTTTACCAGTTTTTTTTTGTGTGATAAAAAATTTAGTCAAAACATCTATAGTCAAAGCTAAATTTAGCGTAAACTATTATTTAACTTGTAAAAAATGTTCACAAAAACAAATTCGGTCGAATTATTTTTTTCTAACTTCACTGCAACTGAGAAATGTGATTTTGATCGAACGTTTTCTAACTGTCAACTAATCTAATGATATTAACAAAGATATTGTACTTTGAACTCAAACACTATAAACATTAAACCACGCATCATAAAAATTATAAATTTAAATTTAAATCAAATTAATTATTAAATGATCCAATGATATTAAGAAAGAAACTGTACTTGTGACTCAAATGTTATAAAAACTATACCACGCGTCATAAAAATTATAAATTAGAATTTAAACCAAATTAACTGTTTTCATATTGATTTGTTTGTTGTTTTGGTACTTTCCTGTTATAGCCAGGCTCAATCTAATGTTGCTATTTGCTTGTACTTAATTATGGGTTTATTTTGCAGGTTAAATTAGGAAAAACAAAGAGACGTATTAAACGTATGATATTGTTTTGTTTTCCTAACCTAACCTGCACAATAAATCCATAATTAATTACAAGCAAATAGCAACATCAGACTGGGCCTGGCTATAACAGGAAGGTACCGTCGTTTTCAATAACTATCAACTTGTCTGTCTATAACTGTATATCACTTGTTTTGTATATCATTCAGTATGCAGAAAATTAGCACATTAATTTTGGCATACCCTGTACAATTCACCAAACATACTTAACTAGGGCATTCTAGACACATAGGATATACGTATGCCGAATACATGTTACTTAAAAATGTCCATAAGATTTCCATTCATTACCGGAAATTTTTATAATTTAAAGAAATCAAGTTTCAACCCACCAATAATATTCAAATTGAGCGTTCGCAACTTGAATAAGTCGAAATAATTTTCCTCGAACTTTGAGTTATTCAAGTACTTCAATTAGATAAGAAATGAACGATTAGGTCGACAAGTCGCTGATGTCAGGTGAAACTTAATCTCTGAATCTCAGCACGTCAATGTCAATGTAATCTTATTTGGCTCTTGATCGAAGATTGCTCATAGAGGAACGAATACGCGTAGATGAAATTTTTATATATAGGAATAGCATATCATTTGTAATGTTAACATCAGAAAGCTTACCAGTTGGCGTATTTTGTCAGTAATCCACAACACTAACAAAGTGGAGAACGTCGTGATCAGTAACCACATGTTTGTCATAACGGTGTTTTCATTTCCGACGACACGCACATCTTTGGAATTGGTTCGTTGGTGGAAATGATGTTCATCCATTTCATAGACTGTTTTTGTTGTTGTTCGCATTCCACAAAAATGTTTTCACGTGCACATTCGATTAAACGCTCTTGTTCTCTCAGGAAAGACTTTTATCGTACTATACGAGCCTTTTCTTTGGTGGGAAATCACAAACAGAAAAATAGACTTGCAAAAGCTTAATCACCTCTTGAGAAATAACTACTTCCCGCCAGACTCGTTTCCGACAACCAATCAGGAAAAACTGATGATGGTCAACTAAAATGTGCACCGTGCTCTTCGCAACATTAATTCGTTGTTGTTCTCTTTTGGTTGTTTGTTTTGTTTTTTTGTAGTATTATTTTTTTCAATTGGAGATGGACAACTTCAGTACTTTATCGTTTATGAGATAAGATGATGACTGGTATCTCATCCGGTAAAGTTGCTAGACGTGATGAAAGTTCTTGTTGGAGGAAGGAAAAAAAAAGTGATCGGTCATAGATCAACGATTTATCTTTCGGAGCTTAGTTCTTCGACAGTCGAAGCACGTATTGCTTGATGTCTAAGATGATGAAATGTGATTTTAAAAGGTGGAACTTATATATTAAATTTAACCGATGCAATTTGTCGATCAGGTGTATTTTTCTCTCATAGTGAACCCAAAATACAAATAGTCAAAGGTATCATCACCACAGTTGGTATTCGAGTTAGGTCCTTTGGCGTTTTCGTGATTGATAGTCCAAAAGTTAGAGATGATCACAAATTGGTTCACTGATAGATGTGCACAAAGTTGGAAAAGACAAACACCGCGTTGAAAATGGATGAACCAACATCCAATCCTTTTGTCAAACAATTCCTTTATATCCTGCACAGGTGTTTTAACTCGGATTTCGGTGTCACGGTGTAGTCGCAATGACCAAATGATGAAACTTCACAACGACGACTGGTGCCTTGCGTCTGTCGGTGTTTTGTGGCAAACGAATGCCTTTCACTCGCCCGACCATGCCGCGCATCTTTTGGATCAGTCTCCTTTTTTTTCTTCTACTTCTTCTTTACTGGGCCACAACACAGGTAGGCAGTTTGTCTATTGCCGAGGTAGCCATGCGTGGGAGGCCCACTTTGAAGCAGCCAAGCACAAATCTATGGCCTCGTGCCCGAGGCATCGGCAGTAGCAGCATGCGAGTAGGAAAAAAAGAGTGAAATGAGAGAGCCAAAGGTCGTCTTGGTTTTTTGGCTCACTACCAAACCCTTTGGTTCTTCAACAAAAAAGGTTCTTTGACTCGCCAAACGGTTTTGCTTCGTAGCTTCCGAGTCCAGCAGACACATACAGTAAGCTTAGTCGTCGTTTGCTTGACTCTTTTTGTCGTTTATGTCGTTATGTCAATGATGATGATGACGATGCGATTACGTAGTAGCTTTGAAAGTGTTACGTGCACTTTGGTTTGTATCTTGCGATACGTCACTATGACCATAATGTAGCAGTAGTACGTAGATTCGAAATTTGAAACTTGTGAATGAAGTCTTTATACAATGAAATCCGGTTATTATAATCACGACTATTATATCAATCGGCTATTACAGACTCTCCTCACTTAGCGACCTACCTGTTTAGCGATCGCTCGGACTTATGACAAGCTTTCCAGCTGTATATTTTTACAGCTATATAAATGTGTACGTTTACTTTATTGTGCACTGATCACCTGAAACCACTACACTTTGAAGGACAAAAATGTTAATCTGAACGTCTTTATTGATTATGAGGAACTTTGATTTGTTTGGTACATCGTGTATGTAATGTTTTGCTGATTGCAATTTTATGTTCTGTACTGTATATAAGAGCTCTTCGCTCATCGACCAATTCGCTTAACGACTTAATCGTAGGAACGGAATCCAGTCGTTAAGTGAGGAGAGTCTGTATTATCATAATCAACCGGTCCCAGAACACTGTTTAATGTGTTTTATCCATAGTTTATTGTTGTCAAATAGCACTTGTTCCAAAGTGATCATAATAACCGGATTTGACTGTAACTAAAATTAACGTCAAGGTTTTCTCTGGTTATGTAGGAATATATCTCCTTTCATTCATGAGAAACTTCTGTATGCATGATTTCTCTATTACGAGACGTCAGACATCCTTCCAAATACCCGTTATAGGTGAGAAAACTTCACTTTTATGCGATTTTGTGCGGTGGTGCACAATTGGTTGAAAGCTCGTACTGCATATTTTTCACAATGTGTAATTATGCCAAGTTCTGTGCTTAAAATAGTAACGGTCAAAATTATTGGTAATTATAGTTCCTTTTGAGCACTGTTCTTTAAACGCTTTAAAAAACGTTAGTAATTTTTTCTTCTTCTTTAGAGTTTAATCTACGGTTAAAGTAGCAGAAGTTCCTTAGGTAGCCTAATCTCGTTTTTGTTTTTTTTATCTTTTATGAAACATAATTTAAAACTTTAACACGCTGAACTTCAAAATGTTTAAGAATCTTTACGGTAGACTTGTCGACATGCTTTGGCCTCCAGAAGAAAATCAAAGTTATGAATTATGTCTTCCAAGTCGTGGTAATCTTTTGTAATTAAACCTTTTCTCTGCAGCATTGTTCTATGATTAGCATTTAAGTGACCTTTTTATCGTCATTACTGCTTTCTTTTAACTTTTTTTTGTGATGATCTAAGGAAGATATAAAACAACATAATTTGTTAATTGGTTTAAAGAAAATTGATTTTTTGCTTATATTTATTCACTATAAAAAAATCTACAGGAAATATTAAACACGAACTTATAAATTGTTAAAACTGTAAGGAATTTCTGACATATGTAATTTCTGATGTGCCAAGTTCAGCAATTTGTGGAAAACTGAAACGTCAGCTTCTTGCCCAATTAATGGAAATTGATTGGCAGGAAACTGATGTCATAATTTTGTCAACAAATTGCTTGAATCACCACACCGAAAGTTGTGTGCCAAGCGTCCTTTATAAAAAGTGGCAGGTATTTATCGATAAAATCATTTATTGCAAATATAATTTCAGTATCTTAATCTCTTCAAAAATGAAAACTAGAAATCTTATACAGTTCTGGAATCCAGTTATTAACCACGGATAATGTTATCAATCGACTAGCGTTTATATCATATTCATAATCAGTCGGTCCAAAACACTGTTTAATGTTTTTTATCAAATGTTTAATGTTATCAGCCGGTAATATAATTTAGCAAAGCAAATTTATATTAAAGCATAATCGCCTACCCAAAAAATAAACATTTTAAACCAGTAAAAAATTTATCACCAGTAAAAAATTCTTAACGAAAGAAAAATTGCCTTACAGAACTGGTAGACATTTTTAGTGTTTCTGGCAAGGTTTTGGATGAAATTTCCCAGAAATAAATAATTACTCTACATGATAGTATCAACATAATGTTACTGTGGGAAGATGGTTTATTCATTGTTTTTCTTAATAAAAGTGCTATAAACTAATTAAACGATTTTATTATAAACAAATGTATAATTTTATAAAATATTATAAAAATAACGATTTATTATAATAAAAATTTGTTAAACAATTTCAAAATAATTTTGAAAACCTTTCAAAATTAATGAGAAAAAACGAATAAAATTATCACAAACAAACAAACTAGATCTTGTCGAAACTCATGGGACATTTTTAAAACATACATCTGTATACCCTACTATGGAATAAAACGTTTCTTTCAATTGTCATGCCCAAAATTGAACAAATATTTCAGCTGTAATGAAAAATGACGATTTCAATATCCACTACTGCATGTTCGGGAAGTCTGTAGTCATAGTGTTAACTGGTCAGATAGAAATAAAACTCTGGCACCTTTACCTAAACTAATATAATAACTGGTTGTGCATTCATAAAAAAAAGTGCTAAAGTGATGGCTAGTGCACAGAGACGTGAATTTCACCAGATGTTTAATAGCTAAAAATTGTATTTCTTTTCAAAATTCTCTGAAGTGAAAATAATCACTCTGATTAGATCTTGGTGACCTACACATGTAACGTTTCGGATCAGCATCGTATATGATAACCATAGTTATTACTGTTTATTCTACATTTTTAAATGCTTTGTACGAATTTTGGTGGATTATCATTCACTCGAAACGAGAAGACTGGAAATATGATTTTAATGGAGCTCTCATCACTGGCAATGTGACAAGTTAACTAGACAAATAATTTACGCAATCTTGAATGACCATCGGAATTTAACATTCCACAGATTCCAAATCAACATGTTAATTTTTCTAGTTGAGCATCTATCATACTATACAGACGGTCGATTACTTTGTGCGCACCAATAAGGTTTCTAAACCGCTGGACCGATTGGAACCAAACTCGGAAGAGATAATCCCCTATGTCCGGGGGTGAAAATGTTATCCCCCCATTTTCAACCCCAATATTGGAAGGCGGGCGGGCAACCTTTAGCAACACACATTTAGCAAGTTATATAAAAGTCATTATTATGTTTGGTTCCGTGGTCGAGTTGGCAGGCTGTGCTGTTCATAAGCTGAAGATAGCGAGTTCGATGAGGGAACTTTATATTTACAACTTTTTTTTCCGTGTGGAGCACGGGCTTACAGCTAGTATAATTATATAATAAAATTCGTTTTTATTTGTCTTCTGTATGTGATGTGCACGCATGAATCGAATATGATTGCTTTTCACAAAAAATAGTAGGCTACCTAAGTTGGGATAGTTCTGAAAACGGTCTATGTTAATGAGAAGCTGACCAATACGTTATTTGTATATTTACCTCCTAAATTCGTGAGTTTTTATTTATGTTTACATTGTCGCACTGTTAAACTACTTAACAGTCGGATATGATAAAACTAGTAAATAGCCTGTCAAAAATGACGGGAAAGTTTGTTTTTTTTCATTATGTAATTCATTATTTTAACTCATGTTGTTTCGCAACCTTCATTACAGTTATTTAATGTTTTAACACCTATTGCTTTGCAATGCCACTATAGTTAGAGTATTGATGTTGGTATAAGTTTCGGCATTTTCACACATGGTGCCGTAATGCTATCTTAGCTGGTGAGGAGGAGGGGCAGGAGGAGCGCCCTGCAATTATAGGTAGGTGCTTGGGGTTTAACGAGGGCACCGACTGGCTTTAACTACAGCTATGTCATTTGGCCCTCAGACTTTATTTAAATTAGATGTACAGCAATGATGATGAGATGGGGATGATAAACATGGAACAGGGTTTTATAATGCAGGAGGAAACGGGAGAACCCTGCAAAAACCTGCTCCCGCGGTGTCAGACCCTAAACTGAACCTACACGGTACGAGTGGGAGGCGAACTTACCACCTGCAATTATATTAGATATTGTTAAAATGGCAAAGATGATAAATAACTGTTCAGATAATAAATCAACCATTTTGGAAAGAAAATTCCAAAATGGAAAGGAAATTCCTCGATTGCATTGAATAATTTTGTGACCATGAACGACATTAAATAGTTTTTAAATTCAACATTACAGTGCATAAGTTTTTTGCACTTCTCGGTACCTACCGAAAACTTTAATTTGTGAATTTTGCGAACTCGATCGTACAAATAAAGGACGTTCCAAAAATATTATTACACTTTGACAAAACCATAACTAAATAACGAATAATAATACAGGAATGTGCTATGCACCAGTTGATAGAAAAACTCTACAAGTTTTATTGGAAAATTACAAAGACTTTGAGAACCTTTTGCAACGCTGCATGAGTGAAAATCTAGTGTTGCCATACACATGAGCAAGTCTGTGCCTACTGTTGCGATGGTAATAGCAATACAACCCATTCTTTCTATTTTGAGAAGCCTTTTGTTGTGGGACAGCCATTTTGCTACAATAAGTCCTCCATTATAACAGCGCATTAGAAAACGATGGCCAATATGGTCTGAAACTTTCAGAAAGCGTGAGAAGAAACTTTCAGAAAGCCATGGTCCATCATGAGTTCCTGTAGTAGTTACTTGGTTAAAACCTTGTCAAATTGTATTAATATTTTTTACACACCCTGTATATGGGACAACTTACATGCATCCCTACCAGTGGTAATAAGTTTATTTTTGAAGAGGTTTGTTGCAAGACGAAAAAAATTTTATTATTAAAACTCATTTTCTAACTTCTAAGTCATTTCAACAAATTTATGAAATTGACGACATTTATGGAAAAAAACACAACCCATCAGCTCTTAAAAAATGTATCACATAATTGAACAGATTATTTGCTAAATTTATGAAAATGCTCTTTGTCAAATGGCAAAAAAAAACCAATGAACAAGTAATGGCTTGTTAAGATGTAGCTGGTGGGCAGTTTTACATTTATTATAAAGAAACGGTGGTGCCTGGCCTTGCTTGGATAGACATCGACTGTCAATAATACTTTATATACTATATGACCGTCAAAGACGGGCATTACCTATGTGTTTCATCTGTAATGTGATCTTGAGGTTACAGACATGTGTAATGCTTTAAATTGTTTACTTGTAAAGGTGTTCGTTACATGGTTACATAATTAAGGTGGATTCAGGTTCTACAGCAAAATCATCGGTGTGCCTACTTTTAACTTGAGTTCATGGACCAGCATACTTTATGGACTTGATGGCAAAATTCTACGAAACTAGTAGATTATTTGCCCATGTTTTACCTATGTATTTGTAAATATGAAAAGGTGCTTCGAACTTATTTTCTGCCATAAAGGTCGTTTATTTTTAAAACGATCATTTTGGGGATACTTTCTACATTGTTGTGAAACTTTCTTTCTCCCAAAACGAAAATGGCTTTGGAATATATTCATGATATAACTGAATGTTTTTCCAAATATCATGTCTTCGTATTCTGTAATAGTTACACTGCCTATCTCTTCTCTCTACTATAAAAACTTAAGACTGAGGTTGAAGCCTCAGTTTCCATAACAACCACAGTAAACAAATATTGACCAATTGACCCATGACATTGGCCAATCAAGCATGAACAATAGCACTAGAGGTTCCTAGGTCAGTGAATTATCCTGGTGGTAAATTAATGAAGTTGTGAACAACAGCCCATCGTACGACAGGCCTACTTACTAGTAATATGTATATAGTTTCAACAACATAGGCTACTCTACTCAATGTAGTTGTTGTCTATAAATGTCTGAGTGTTGAATAAAAAAATAAATAAAATAATCAGTGTACTGGAACACATCATTGTCTACCACAGGGATAGCTTTACGACATCAGACAATATTAAAGACATCTTTATTGAATGTCTCTGGACCATACTTACGTAGAATCAGACATGGTTAATCTCATTAAATCATACATAACTATAAAAACCATAAATATGAGAGTATGAACAACCACAAATTTCTTCTATTATTTTAACAATATTATTTGTTCTCATTTTTCAAAGCTAGTAGAAAATTAATACCGTACTACAAAAGAAAATCGTCATCTGGTGTCGTTGTTGTCTACTCTTATAGTATAGCACTGAAAAAGGAGTGTGTCTGTCTGTCTGGATATAAGCGCATAAAGCAGAAATGGAACGTAACAAATCGAAACATGTGATTATTGTTATACAGGGTACAACAAAATTTGATACATGAATTCATAGGGGAGGAGAGTGGATCAACGGGAGTAACTTTCACCAATGAACCCATGTCGAAAAGTGAACACGCTAGGCGTCGTCAAACACCATGTGAAAATGAGCCACAAGTCACCTTTCTGCATTTTAATCTTGTAAACACATTGCATCTGTGGGATAAGTTACAAGAACTGCTCAAAAGTGTGGCCTTCTGCTTGAATCTCAAAGAATGAATGCACACGCTCCAGGCATTGTACACATGTTCTTATTGGCCGCATGTATCCGGGCAGTACCTCCTTTATCCTCCACTGACCTGGGCGATGAGGTTCTCCTCAGACTCAATAGGTGTGTCTCGTACACCAGGCTTTTGTAGTGATCAAAGTGCACAGATAATCGTTCGACTGCGTGCATATCTACAGTAATGTGTTTGTCAGAATAAAGTGCAGTAATGTTTGACCTGTGCCTGTGCCTCATTTGATATGTGCCTCAACTCAAACTTTCATGTTCTTTGACGTCGCCTAGCGCGTGGCATTGGGTGCATTGGTGAAAGTTATTCCCCTCGACCTCCCTCTCATGCCTCTATGAATTTGTGTGTAGTATTTTGTTCTGCCTTGCATTAATTTAGCCAGAAAGAAAATTCTGAGGAAACAGAAATGTTTCGCGAAAAAGAGAAATTCTAAGCAGATTCGGGAATATGACGAAATCACTGTGCGAAGAATGGAGTTTTCGGCAAATAGCAGTAGAGTCAATAAACGAGCTAGGTCTATCACAATCTTTGTTATGCTTATCACAATCTTTATTTTATACTATTTATATTAGCTTTACTTGTGAGTGAGTGAGTTTGTGAATGAGTAAGTTGGGAATGGAACGTATAGTGCTTTCTACAGTGGTTTATGAGAATATACACTGCGAATATAGTTAAATGTACCAAAAATGCATAAAACGAAAATCGCCTAAGTCCTTCGCATAAAAAACCGCATAAAAACCAAACCACAATAAGGATCCGTGCGATTTCCATCCATTCGTGAAAAAAAAATAATATTGCGGACCAAACCGGACCAAAAATTGGACCAAATCGGACTAACCCAGACCAAACTGGACCAAATATTTTGGTCTGAATTGTAGAAAAATCGGACGGATGAGGAAAATCGGACGGAAAAGTCTAATTGTGCACTAGCCTTTAGTCCAATGTAAAAAAATTGCATAGGCCTATATAAATAAATAGAAAATTGCAGAAATAAAAAATGGAATCACTCAAAACTCGCATAAATCACTCAACGATCGCATAAATTAAATATCGAATTACTCAAAGATTGCAGAAATTTTAATTCGCATAAATCGAAACTTGCAGAAATGGTTTGAAAATTAAATTTCTACCCCATGAAAAAACAATACAGAAATAGCGGTACCGGTAGCGCGAATTTCACGTTTAATTTAAAAATAACATTCATTAATATTGATTCATTGTTGCCTTGATCGTTTAAACTTTTAAATTACTCATGATGACTGATAAAAGCAGCGCGGTTTTCCTTCGACTTTCCAGGCTTGTCGCACCCTCCCTGATGGCACTGTCAAGTCTTCAACTATCTCTTGCCCCACTTCTGGATACAGCCTACCTTCCTTCCAAACTTTCAGATTCGTAGGCCTTACGGTTTCCCCGCAAAATTGAACCATACACAACCACTAACATTAACCAATAGCAAATTTTCACTCATATAATTGTCGCATATCCCCTGATGACAATGTCGGGTCACCATCACCAATGGGCTGGTGCACCCTTTTGGGGTATCAGCTAATGGCTTACCAAGTTTCAGCTTCCTACACCTTCTAGTTTTCGCGTAATTTTTGACAGAACAAAGCAGCTTATGGCTTTTATTATATAGTAGATAGTATATCTGTGCATGATAGTATATAAAGAGTATGCTTAAAAACATTTTTAATGTACTTGTCACCTTTTAACACTATGACATGAAAAATGTAGTTACAAAAAACTACGTCCTTGTTGTTTTTCAACGTCTTTTATTTCCTAAAAAACAAATCCATTGTTTTGTGCGTGTTTTTCTGAAATAAAATACTTGTTTATGATAAGCAAATAAACTACAAGTTGTTTACGATAAGACAAGATGAATTACCTTCTCAAAGGTAGTTAATTAAAGTAACCATCTGTGACATCAGGGATTCCACTAAAGTTTTTTTAAACTTTCATCTATTATATTAATATATGTTAGTTGCATAAAACTATTGCGGTGTGAAAACTCAAGGATATGTATGAAAATTCACTGTTTTAATTCTAAATGTACATAACATCAAAATCATAAATTGGGTGCTGTTTTGTTAACTCTAAAACCGCTTGTGGCGCTAGTGCTGGTGCGTGTGATTGCCACAAGCGGCTTTAGGAAAGTTTCATAAATTGTTGTATAGTACTTTTACATTTATTTAATATATATATGTACTGTATATTACATTTATTTAAGTTTGTATGGAGCATGAAAGTTCGGATCACCCTGTACATTCTCCAGTTATTTGCATCTTTTAATACCTCGGAGCTAAAGTTCATGATCAAGATAGAACAACGTAATTGATCTCTTCAGCAACTCACAATTTATGAATGAACAACCTAATACTTTTCAAAGTTGCTCGATGCACCGAAATGCTCTTCGCTGGAAGGGAGTCAATATTTCCTGGGTATAGCCCAACACAAAAACGTTCTAAAAAAGCCTCAAGTGCTCCGGAACCATAAATATATTCAAATCAGCATAATCTATTGAGTTGCGTATGCATAATAAATACGAAGAGCATTGAACTTTTTTTCGAAACCAGGCATGCACAATTTTATAATTTACCTTAGTGAATATGCTGAATAATACAATTCGAGCAGTGAAGCAGTCGCAAGGTCGCTAGCAAGGTCCTTGTAAAGAAATTCCTTTGCAAGCCCGAAATATTTTTCATGCTTCGTGGGCCTCAAAGGTCATAGAAGCCCCCTCAATTCGCCCTTTTTTTCACTAGCCTCTAAAAAAACTCTCTGTTTCAGGTCATTACTGCCATAGGTTAAATTTCACCACCACAGGCAACCCTGTCAAAATCAGGGAGGGTTGTTATTGAAGGAAAATAATTCCACCCTTCATGACTCACGACCCTCCTGTTGCAAGAAGACGACTTTTTGTCTTATAGACATTCTGCAAGATGATCAAAAAAATTATTAAATTTTCGACGGTAGTTATTCTAAATTTATAAAATTAATTCCCATAAATTTCTGAGAAAATCATCATATTGTAGTTAACTTTTTTTTATGTGCGTGGATTAGTGATAAGTTTAAGTGGGAATATAAGTTGTTTAAGTTATGGTTATTTTTCTTTAGCACAAGGTAAAACCAAACTTTTCACAAGCCTTTTCCAGCTTCCAGTTTTCAAAATTAATTTTTTGAAGAACTTGTTAAAACTAAATTTTTCTGCTAAATTTATCATTCTATCTAAGAAACTTTTATAGACTCTTTTGGGGATATGGAAAACAAATCTCAATATTAAACTACCGTATAAATATAATTTGACCTATAAATGAAAAAAATTGAATAAATCCTTGCGTATGTGCATTCTTGAGTTAGAAGAAAAATATACTAAAATATTAGTATAAAGTACAACATACTTTGAAACACTCGTTTTCATATCAAAAGTTGATGTATGTATTGTTTTACAGGGTCCGTCAAAAAGATGTTACTTTCCTATGGAGAAACGGTGCACGGTAAAATAGCATAAATAATATCAATATACAGATCACATCCATACCGGTATTCATATCCACTATGGTTTATGGATATTCATATTATTATGGATATCCATAGTGACTATAAAAATGGATGTAGATATTCATTATGGATATTAATATCTACAGTAGCCTATAACCATGACATATTATACTAGGTATAATATGTCATGCTCTAGTATAATATGTCATGCTATAACTTAGTGGATATGATATGACTATGCATATGAATATCCACCATGATAGATATGAAAATCTACAATGGATGTGGATGTCAGTAATGGATATATATGAGTATGAAAATGTACTGTATATCAGTCGCGGATTTAGAACTGACTTTTAAGAGGAGTTTCCTTAAATTTTCATGACGAATATGTAATATGTCTAAAATTTACTTTGTGTTTTTGGCAAATCAAGCTCCAAATGGGAGTTTGGAGCCTGTCCAAATTGTGTCCAAAATCGCACAATTTAGCCATTTTGGCCGCTTTTTTTCATGAAAACATGCAAATAGCATAAACACGTCAATGAACTAAACATGTTCTGGAGAGGGTTTGAACACTTTAAACCCACCCTTTAATCACCCAGTGCTGTAGACGTATATGGATATTTACCTATGCCATTTTTACCGTCCTCCGTTTTTTCCATAGGAAAGTAACATCTTTTTGATGGACCCTGTATAGTATAATATATTGTTATATGGTGTCCTGCGTGTTCCATAAGCATGCATAAAAATAACACGAAAGGGAATTAGTGTAATCGTTGCACCATTGACAATGAACAACACACACTATTCTACCTAGAAATCCAAATCATGGATTTAAAAGCATTGCTGGTTAACTTCACTTTGAGCACCAAAACCATTCTGAATTCTGTTGCACTTTTTTGCCACTAATTGGACCAAAATGTTTCTTCTAGTCTAGACGTGTCCCAATTAACTAAATTCCACTGTTTATTGATAGCAAATGGCTACGCATAAACCTTAAAATATAATCACAATATTTCTAATATTCAGTTACGGAAGTGATTTCTTTCTTATTGAAAAAAAGTAAGGGTATTATTTCATATAGATGTTAAAACTAAACTTTAAGAGCAATAATTAAAAATTCGATACAGAATTCCATTGAAGGGGGCAAAAATTTTATTTTCTAATATAGTATTTAATTTAAACTTTTCAGTCTAAAAATGTGGAGAATTTTTCGTTTTTTATTTATTCATTTGGTTACTGAGATATTCGACGTGCCATTGACATTTCGAGAATCATGATTTAGAAAGTTAGATGAACCGAATGAAAAGTACATGAGCTTTATTGCATAATCGTGCTGTTTTAACTCGACATATATTAAAATGCCAATTTCACATCCATTTTCTCTTGTGCAATGTCTGAACTTTTTTTGTACAATTTTCCAAATACAAGTTACCAAAATCAAAATGCCTCGAAAAATGCAAAGTTGTAAACAGTTGTCAACAGTTGTAAACAGCAAATGTCTTGATAAATTTAAGAAATGTTTTTAAAACTGTGCAGTATTTTATCGTGTTCAAGATGAATGTATAGCTGCATAGGCTATGTTGAAGTCAAACTTTTAAGACCTCCTGACACACGCAATTTTTGGCGTGGCAAGTGGAGCAATATGTAGACAATATTGTGACGTCAGCCTCTTTCCCACCAATGAAAACTGGTTGGTGAAAAGCTTACGTCACAGTTCACAAATTGCTCGACTTGTCACATCAAACAATTCCATGATACAGGAAATCTTCAATTTTTGCGAGTTATGCATAATATACTATGTAATGTAAAAGTACTTGTATATACAAATGTACACAATTTTCGAATTAACGTTTCTTAGATGATTTCACACAAATCGAGAATAAACTCTAACTTATATCTATTAAGTATGGTACTTAATCGCACTTTCACAACACGAAATTTATTCCCCCAACACTTTCCATTTTGTAGAAGCCTTCGATATTTCATGTTTTCAACATCGCGACATTTATATTTTCTTTTCGGATCCGGAAGTTCCACTGTACATCTAATATAGCAACCACTGCGTTTTAGTTTTACATGAGAAAGTGCATAATTGTATAAACAGTAGCCACAAAAGTGACGGTAATTGTAGGTGGAACGCCATATTCATTCATCACGTCTCAAGCTTTTTGATTATGGAATACCATTAAAAATAAAACAAAAAAACTTGAAAACTTGCGTGATTTTTAAGCCCTAGGGGAGCAGTTCATACGAGGAAAACAACTAACGATTTCCTATTAAATGCTTCCATGATGCATTAAACACAAAGAATAGTAATTACACGGGTTTTGGTATAATGGGTTTAAAATGGATAGTCTATGTTTTTACTTGCCTGCTTAATTTGATTTTAAAAATGAAGATGATTACAGGAGCAGATGTTCCTTGCGAGTAAAAAATAAGTTTTCAGTTTTGTCGATATTCTTCTGAGTCAAAATTTGGGCACCTTATGCAAAGACTCGCGGCAATCAACTTTCATAAATCACAATACAGTAAACTTGTTTTTCAATATTGTAGGATTTCCCTTTGAGTATTCGGTTTTTCTGTTATAAAATATTTCCTTGTAAAACGATTTTTATTTCGGTGAGTTCCTTACATTTACAAGTTCCTGCAGAAACGAGATAGGTAACACTGAGTGATTATCTTGTTAGAAGGTTCAGTGACCAATTAAAAAATTCTTGTAATTTTTGCACTGATTAAAATATTCAGTCCGTGAATTTTAACTCGCTAATAAAACAAAGTATAGTATGTACAACAAACGTCATACAGAAATATCTAGTCAACATAAATTATGTATAGACAAGACTCCTTATGCGTAGCATGAGCAACCTTTTACCATCATGTGAAGACAAAATCAAACAGGACATGCACGATTTTTGAGATGTTTTGCAAAACATAACCCTTCAGGTTTTGGAAAATCCTCACATTAATCGAAAACCGCATTTAGGCTATGTGGTATTCGAGTACTGCAAGAATTGCACAGAATATAACACTTATTGAAGTGATAAAAGTCAACTTATGCATCACTTATGCATCACTTATGCATCACTACATCGCATAATTTTCTTGCAAATAAGCATTTAAGAGGATTTATCTTGTCGTATATTGGCAAAATGGCATATGAGAAACTCGCATAAATGATCTAAAAATTTCTGTACATTACAACAAATTACCTGCTTTCCGATACTACAAAAAGCCAGAATTCTCATATAACTGTATGGATTGGATGATAACCGATTTATGCTTTATTTCAGATTCCACTGTCACTGTTGTGCTTCATTAATGTTCATTTTCATTAATTTTGGCTTGTTTGGACCAAATTTATACTTGTAAATGGTAGCCTCACAGGAAACAATATTTAACTTGAAAAAAAAATATACAGTATTGAAAATACAACAAAACAGTATTTAAATACTGTATACATAAATTTGTAATAATGACAATGCATTTTATGTCGTGTTTTGCTGCTGTTAAGACATAGTTTTTCCTATGTATCCTAGTTGTATGCAGTTCTTTTTATGAACACCACATAACACCAGTACCTCCCATTTTCCTGTACATGCCGGAAAAGTGGGAGTTTACTGTACTTTGAACTGGAAAAACGCTGAACCGCATCACTTTTTTTTAATTCTACACAGAGCTCATCATCGTACGACGTACCTAATATTATTAGTAATTAATAATACTGTAGATAATTATCCATCTTATTAAATACAAATAAATATTTCATGCTCGTATATTACTAATACAAGAAATGTTGTCTACCTTTATTCTTACATTTACATGTGTTATTAAAAACATTGAAATCTGGTTAAAACATTGAATACTAATTTTGATATCCATATACATGTAATAATTAAACCGAAACGAGGAAAAAATGGCTTTGCAATACGAGAAATTTTTTTTATTGTGGTTTAATAAAGGGTGGGACAAAAGTTACTTCACGATTTTAAAGTAAAAGAAAAATAAGAAAAATCAATTTAATATATATTTTCAAATAATAACATAAAGTACATTTTTTGAAGTTTTTCATAAAGTCATTTGTGAAATAACTTCTCCTTGCGTCTGCTATTACTTTTGTTGAAACTTGTCTTTCCGCGATTTTCGTATGCATGAATGACCTAAGAGACAGTTCCTCTGAAAACATTAAACATTTGAGCGGTTTTCGTTTCCGATGAACCAACCATTTCAGCTCCGACAATCTGCTCACTTTGAGAAATGGTCTTTCATGTTGTTATTATTACTTTTTTTTTAATTCTGACAAAAACAACATGAGGGTTGTGGAAAAACGATGCACTACTCTAGTCTGTAACATACCCAAAGAGGTTTTTCAGTAATTCGAGGTTTTGTGTAGTTTTCATACAGTCGAAGCTTTCCACGTGAAATCAGCCTAGTGTTTCCATTATTTTGTCCAACCCCTGTATGTACTCATTGCTTAATCGCAATATGGTGTGGTTAGAATGAGCATCATTTCTTACGTTAAATACTTTTTGAAATTGTCACAACAATGGTTTCTAAGTGAATCGTAACAATTGTAATTCTTTGTTGAAGCATTTATTGAGATATTTTTCAAAACTCCCAGGTTTGTACTTCATTTTACAAAAAGAAAAAACAAAATTATTTCACTAAAAAAAACATATTCGGGTTTAAAATCGTGAAGGAACTTTTGCATCACCGCCACCCTATACAATGTACATAGCTGTTTGTTTTATTTTTAATAACAAATTCCTACATACAAATTTTTTCCTAATCTCAGTCTGGGATCGAACCAGAGACCCTTTCATTCCATGCAAAAGGTTAATCAATAAACCCCTACGGTACTTAAGTTATATAGCTTTTAATTTGGTGTGAGAGAAAGAAAAAGAGAGTTTATCATGTCAGTAATTTATAATCTTGTCGTTTTCAATTGCGTTTCATAAGAAAACGATCACCGTTTGATTCATTGCAATTCACCTCGAGGAAAGTCGAAATTCATATAGTCGAAATAGATACACCAAAAAAATAACTAACCGTGTTAGTAGACCAACAACTTTTTTTTTAAATCTCATCCTTATGTCAGTGACGTTGATTGGGTAATTAGAGTTATTCCCGTTTCTCCATTTAAGGTCTGCTTTCAGTTCAAAAACTAATGTTTCTTAAAGGTGAATTATATACGACATTAAAAAAATGAGTCTCTGCTATAGCCTACCTAAAAAATACCGTTATTTGAAAAAAAATATATAACATTCATGACATTAAATTCGTATCAGGCTAAAAAAAAAGTCATTTTTTGTCAAGGCTCAAAAAAAAGTCATGTTCATTTTTTGTCATTTCAGTCATGATCCATATATAATTTATGATTTGTAATGTTTGTTTTTATGTGTGATATTTTTTTTTTTTGTCAAAACCAGTGGACAGTTTTAGAAACAGATTTTGATGTCAAGGAAAGCTTACAACTTTCGTAACGTTCACTGAACACAAACTACAAGCCCTTGATATTTTTGCTTAGAATGATCAACAAGTCGTGAAATTTTTGTTAATGGAAATATCTTTTTAAGCCCTTGTCGTAAATACAACTGGTGCATGAAATAATTATTCTGTACTAACCTCTTTACTTTTAGGTGTGAATTTAGAAAAAAAATCCTTTATCGAGTGAATGTAAAAAAAAAAAAGTAGTCAGCTAAAAAACTTTTCCATCTGCTTTCCATTTTTCTAAACCAAATGTAAGTAAACTCTAGATTGCAAATGAAGCGCCGAGGTTGTCATAGGGTTTGTCGTAAGGTCATACCCTTTATGACTACAGAAATAATACATTAACATTCTGGCCTTGTTGTTTGGTACGATTTCAACAGGTGAATCATATTAAGAGGTACAAATAAAATTTCAACAGAATTAAGTGATTATAATTGACCACTAAAGTGACCTAATAATGGATTCGATGCTCTTATTATTTTTAATCATAAACATTTTGTTGCCTTTATTTAATTCAATTTTAGGTCACCTTGGAACAACGATTTCTTTTAAATCTCAGATCATTGTATATATCAATTATAACAATTTATATGATAATTTTCACTCTTTGTTTGTAATGCCATAGAATAACGTTAAGTGCACAGCAGGGATGGCTAGACTACATATTATAAAATCATATAAGTTATGTTAAAGATGTATGATGTATGCTATACATTTATTTGGAATAGAAAGTCTGTAGCATAGCCATTAAAATTATTGGTTATTATTGGTTACAAATTAGGATGATGTAACAAAAATAACATTTTTGGTTTGTTAACAATATTCAAATTTTTGGAGAACAACCCAAAATTATGCTGTCTTTTTATATTCTATACTATAGCACAAATACAATAAAAAGGTCATGCAATATCGTGCGTTTTACATCAGTGTGTGTGTGTATACCCTGTGTATAGCCTATGTATATGTATACACATACAAAATACGATCTATACTGTATATACGATATACTATATAAGTATATTTTTGTATGAAGAAAAGTGAAACCCAGTGCAGTATTTCAATTATACATGTACACAGCCACATACACTCACATGTAGCCTAGCATAAAATACAATACTGCCGGCTTCACATTTATTCCATAGTTTACACTGCCAGTTTCATACCATAGATTTCTTGCAGAACCTCTTGTAATATAGATGTAGCGCAAACAGTTTAATGTCTCGCTTACATTCTGAAACAGAATTTGTCACTGTACACAGCAATGCCTCTAGTACAGAAATTTGTAGAAGACAATGTCATCAAGTATGTGTGATAGTTAACTGTCTTATGCAAACGTTACAGTCCGATTATCGATAGATAGAGTTCGAACAATTAGTCATTTACTGTACGTACGTACACACTAAAAGAAGTGAGTTATCCCGTCTAAATGATTTATAAAATTTCCACTGAAACTCGATGTGAACGAAATAAACATGTCAAGTAAAACTCACCGTAGTCGTGGTCACATCAATCAGTCCGAGCATGAAAGTTTTGAGTGGATGCGAGCACGTGGTCATGTTTCTTATTTCATTGGGAAAAACAACAACAATTTATCCGATTTTGTTTTTCTTTCCCACTGACTACTATATCATCTTCGTCCGTCTCTGCTATTCTTGTTTTAATTTCTTCTTGGGATTTTTTCTCGCACTTGCTCTCGCACACTATCGCCGGCAAACCCAGCAGAAGAGCGATGCAGTGGCGACCTAGCTTTTTTGTTTTTGCTTTCTCACCACGGCATTTCTGAAGCACAGCAGATTGGTGAGCTTCTTTTCACCGCCGGGCATTAGTAACTACGGCAACACGTCTGAGAGCAACCCAGCGTGTATAAGTACAGTCAGTGCATTCCACCTGCACATCTTGAGATACGAGTTTGCAGGTATCCTATTCCGGTGTACGAAATACAAATAGTAGTACAGTACTATATTATACTATACTAATGAGATCAAGTTTCTTTCCCTCGAGGATATGCCCAAAAGCAAAACTGTTGCTTAACCTGCCAGTGTCAGATTAAAAATAAAAATTGAAATCCTTCTAATTCTTTTTCCAGAAACGGAAAATTAAAAATTCACATTTTCCCTGGTAATTTACAATATACACAGCATATTGCTGAAGTTGTTTTTCAGGTTCAGTGTGGCTGACTAAACATTAGTATCGTGCACGAGATGTTTACACTGGGTTTTCAAAGCCAGAAAACAACGTCTTGCCTCAGAAGTTAAGTTTCTGATAAATGAAAAGTTCGTGCGGTCAAGTGAATCACGAAAAACGCTTAAAATTCAGTAAAGATTTTTCAAATATATATAAATTTTTTTGGCTCAAGATGTGGACCCGGCTACAATTATGCACTATAAAGTGATGTACTACATGTACAACATAATATGTGAAAAATAAACTCATATTACCAGATTACATCACCACATTTCCAAATCATGATTGATCGAGAAATGTGTATTTGATTCAAATGAAAAAAAAATTATAATTTTTATAATACTGTATGATACTGTATATAGCTGAAATGCCCAGTTGAAAATGAAGGGCACGGATGTAAAGTTTGGAACGAAAATTTCTATTATTTTGACTGAAAAGTTAACTATTTCATGGATGATCCAACGATTAGACGGACGATTAAAAAGAAAAGTTCAAAACGTGTGCTAGTGTTGTCGGTTAGCGTTACTTCAGTACAGGTGCTAGATGTCTGTTCGGTATACTTTTCTGTCACCATTACTCGATAGTTGGAATCCTGTTCAAAATATGAATTGACGGAAAATGTGTTTTCCATGTCTCAATCAGTTAATATAATAATTGCCAGGTAATCTCTGTCCGATCAAATCAAACATTCGATTTGCTGTCCGCACTGTTCGTAAATCGAAATGCAAACAAAACGAAATGAAAAGTACATTATGTACTTTTTAAGTACACAATAAGAGTACGAACGGAATTGTTCTTAAAATTAAACTTTTTTTAATACTAGTCTACCTTTTTTATACCTCAACCACGTAATTTATAAGAATGGAACCTGTAACTGTGTACCTTGGATGCAATTGGGCATAATTGGTATTTTGTAGCAATGATGATTCCTACCAAGCAAAATACAGAATTATGCCCTGTTGTCTCATACACAAGTAACACACTTGGTTATAACCATAAATTAACCTAATCCGTTTTGTTGGGAAAGTCTGATATAAAATCTACAATGTTTAAAGTCCACGACCGACGAAGAAAAGTATGGATTACTATTATGAATAGCATCACACCAGAAGATATGGAACAATTCTTGTACAGTAGTTATTAACCATTGGGTGGGTTTGATAAAGATGTTAGTTAAATCATTATTTGTTATCTATTGTTAACATTGTTATCTATTGACCTTGTTTGCTTATATGAAATTTAATGTCGTAGGATTTTATTTGTATATAAAGGCAAAGAACAAAATCCATTTGCAGTAGCCAATCACCCTTGATTCCTCCCAAACACATTAACAAGGGAAAAGGAGGATTCCAGGTGGAAGTCGAACAGGAATTATCCCTTGTAATTTTCAATAGAATTTCATACTAACGGGTCTTTCAACTCTTTGCAAAACTGTGCGTATTTGTGAAGAGAATTTTAAATATCCTAAATTAAATTCACATTAACAAAACAAACATTTTAAAGATGAATAACCGGCGTATATAACAGCTGGTGTATATATCTGGTATACACAGTATATTAGCTTATGTTGACATAATAATATTGTAACTTTTATAAATAACAGTTTAGCAAAATCTCCAAAAGCTTCTTGAAACAAGTTTCCCACCAACAATGATGCAGAGATATTAGATGTTAATTAACATGGCATTAATCACATTCCAAAATATGGAGTGCACTTGTTTCCTCTAAGCAAAGACTGATTTTTTACATTTTTATAGTTGAACATTAGAATCAAACGTGTTGTAAAATTTCTTTTTGGTTAAGTCAGTATATCTGTAATTTTTTCTATCTTTTTCTCACCATATAAAAAGCACAAACAGCACAGTGGTTCCTCGTTTATGTAATGTCATAACTATAATTCGTTCTAGAATGGACATCACCACATCCCCTGCATAAAATGATCGCTACGTTATATATTTTATATCGTTATTATCTATGATAATGAAGTTATTGATTGCAGGAGCCAAATTACGTCTTTTTAAAATTAGTAATACCACATAATGGCGTAAAAAATTATATGTAATCTAAAAATTATAATCTCCTTCGTCTGTCACGGTCTTAATAACAACATGAGTAAAGAAAGCAATCTTACTCTTATATATACAAGTAGTATAAATTTGTGTTCATGAAAACAACAACTGTTATGTTGTTATTTAAATTGTTTTAGTTAAAATATCTTCGTCATTATTGACGGGTTGACCTCTATAAGTACGTACCGGTATATAAATTAGTGGTACTTTCCTGTTATAGCCGGGGCGAGTCTGAGTTGCTATTTGCTTGTATTTGGTTATGAGTTTATTGTGCAGGTTAGATTAGGAAAACAAAACAATATGATACATTTAATACGTTTCTTTGTTTTTTTTAACCTAACCTGCAAAATAAACCCATATAAAATAAACCAAGTACAAAGCATATATCAACATCAGACTCGTCCCGGCTATAACAGGAAAGTACCAAATTAATTTATAAACAAGATAAATAGATTTGAGGACTATATTGACTACCGTGTGTGTTTTAAAGTGTAATAAACAATAAACAACCACTTAATAAAATAATTAAAGTGATAAAACAATTCATAAGCTATAAAATGATCACAAGGCGATTCAAGGCAGATGGGCTCAGAAGAGATGCTGCCTCTTCATGCTAAGATACGAAGAACGTTTTTTGTGGGTGGTTTGCTTTCATCTCGTAATGTCTTGTCAGCTTCGCTAAACCATCGTAATACGAAATATGGATGCCATACGAATACATTATGATACATTACGGATACGCATATACTGTGTTATGGTTTATGGCAGGCAGGTCATTGCACAAAATGTCGTTACCCGATAAGGTCTCTGGAGAGAAATTACAGCACTATATGTTATCTGAAGAAACTAATATTCCTTCAATTTTTGAACTTTCGAACTAAAATTAAATTAATTCAGTATTACTTCTAAAACTTTTTAATATTTTACTTGTTTGAGTTTAAGGTCTAACTACCATTCGGTAACCATCGTGAGGTGTTCTAAACTAAAGATTGGAAAACGTAGGTCAACCAATTTGACTGCAAAAGAAAAATTGAGCAAAGATTACCTTTGAAGCACAAGTAGCGATCGCTTCAATAAAGTTGTATAGTTTCTTTTGTGGTTAACAATGAAAACCTTAGTTTTCTCTTCTTGTCCTGCTAAGGCTTCTGGAGTTCACGCTGGAAATAGTTGCTTTCTGCCTAGTTTTCTTTCACTTTTGTGAAATATGCTTCAATCCATAATGCTTTGCTTAGTAAGCAACAAAGCATGAAACTACAAGTTACTTCGCTCACAACTTACAATGTAGAAACACTTCCATGTTCTTCTTTGACGGATTGTACACATTTTTATCACTGTTATCTTGATTTCCAGCTATTTTCCCCACCAGCGTTGTTCTTTCAACCGTTCTCAGCTAATAACTATGAATCAGCTTGGGACATCTTAAGAGGAAAAAAGTAAACGTCCTAAGGCACGTACTACGAAATGTTCATTGCATCGAAAATCAGTACTTTTTTCAGCAGTGCGTGCGTATTCATAAGTTAACGAACAACAACATTTGCAATTCTTTTGAGCTGATACACAAACGTCATTCGTCAGTGGAAGAGTTCAACATTTCAGAACGTACTCCAATTCGAATGGATCACATGACAGGAAAACCAGTCCCACTCGATCATCAGTTAGTTCAACCATGGCTCTACCTACTGTATTAAGGTTGTTACAAACACAAAATCGGTAAAAATGTTCTATTAATTGCATTTTTTCACCATCTGGAAACCATAAACGATTTGGAATTGAGAAAGAAGTAGACATAACTAAGAATTGAAATAGTGACTAATTAGTCATCACTACGTATTCTGTGATCAGTGACAACATGAAATACCGTGAAGTTTAAAACTTCCCATTCAAGGTCACAAACATGTGATTCCGGTGCTACTAAATTTACCTATTCGTTGCCAGGAAGCTGAAACATTTCAACCATGGTTTTCATATCCCTTTACTTTACTGTAGATGAAGATACACAAAATACAGTACAAAGAAAATTATCAAAATTAATTTCATAAGTCATGTTTAAGAACCTAATAAAAAAGATCAAGGTGACGTACATTTGACTTAAGGAATGGAAATGTTTCCGAAAAGTACCTCGAAAAGTTTTCATAGGTAGACTGCAAGTGCAATTGTACTCTTGTGTATTTCCAGTTATGGCTCTCGAGGGCTTTAGGTCTTAGGAAAAATGCCCCTTAAAAGGATTATTTAGGGGCCCGTTGAAATCGAAGTTCCTAGGTAGCTGCCTAGTCAGCCTGGTGTTTAACGTTTGTGTGTTTAAATTCTGCTGAAGAAATCAGAAATAGTGATAGCTATGAGCAATCACGATATGTAGTGAACTATACATAATATATAAATAAATATATAGTTCTGAATTGACACGACATTGATTCGTCAAAATTTAATCGAGTTAATTATCTCGTGGGACAAAACTGTCACCAAATTTTCAAATCTTTACGGCACAAGAAACCTGGTTAAAACGATATCTACGATTTGAAAAATTGAAACTTTTTGAAAACTGTTTAAGACGCCAGGACAAGTTAAATAAAAACTAGCCGCCGTCTTTTTCGACGCATCGTGCGAATCGCTTTCTCATTTCCATAAAAACATGTCCCAATTGCAGTTCGTTAATTTCTCGAATGGCAAGTTCGACTCTGCCCTTCAAATAGACTCTGTCATTTTCAAAATTC